>JALPQI010018371.1:0-34416 GCA_025490895.1 Thaumatotibia leucotreta
AACCGGCAACATATGGCAAGAGTGGTTTTCAAAGGTTATTTTTAATGTAATTTAAGAAAAATAAAAACAATTACATTATATTTATTAGTGTGAATGAATCTTTGTAACACAATGCAATGTTGGATCAAAAAAGAATATCGTAGTTAATATTTATATAATAAAATTAGGGACCAACATCGATATAAAATGATGGGGACCAATTAAAAATTACAACCAGAGAAACGCCAATTTCATAGATAATGAGTATAATGACCCAAGTTAAACAAACTGCCGTGATATAATCAAATGTTGAGTCACTTTTTCGACTTCATCACATTTACATGTCACATTAATATTACATTAAATTTTTACTGTCGTTTTACGCATCACAAACCGTTTTCCTTTTAATGTAATAGTTAGTTTATATTATAACAAAAAGTACTTACTTGTGATATGAAACGTGACCGTGGCCCGATTTGGGGTTGCCAGATCGTCTTTTACACGATAATACGGCGCAATTGACCATATTGCGAGAGAAGCGTAACGCGACACGGATCGATTCAAAATGGCGGCGCAGCCGACGCGACTAAGTAGGTTATAATGTAGTTGAACAGTTGACCGATGTACTTCGCTGGAGGGAGTTAAACCACTCACACCTAAATCACTAAATAGTATAAAATAAAGTCACTTTTTCTGTCCCTATGTCCCTTTGTACGCTTAAATCTTTAAAACTATGCAACGGATTTTGATGCGATTTTTTTAAATAGGTAGAGTAATTCAAGAGGAAGGTTTTTATGTAGGTATAATACCCGTGCGAAGCCGGGGCGGGTCGCTAGTAATTTATATAAGAGGTTTTTTTTTATTTGAAAATTGATGTAATTAGGATTTAGATTTTTATGGGTTTTTATTTAGTACAGTATATTTTATTTGTATAGGTATTTGATCATTGACATGTGTTTTTTAAATTAAAGAGAATAAATTTGAATTTCCCCAAATCAATAGACGCGGAATCCGGCGCAAAACACTTTCCTCCTTATTCTTACATGTTTCTTAACTTAGCCGATAAGTATTGTTTGTCCCTTTCGCTTATACAGGCATATTAATAAGACCGAAAGGGACAAATACATAGCGGCTTGCTAAGTTAGCAGACGTTTAAGAATAAGGGGGTTTATATCGAAGGCATAAAAGCGAAAAACACGTCGAGCGGCAAGGATCGGCCCGGATTTTTCGCTCTTATACCGACGACATAAAGCCTTTCTTCCCACGTCGATTGATTTGCTTTGACCCTATACATTTATTTTTTTCTCGCAACCTTACGCTATGATACTTAATGCTATTTTGTTCCAGTATCAGTTATGACATTACAGAATTAGACTATCGCTTTAGTCGTAGTTTTATTACTTTCGGTCGTGGAGTCAAGATAAGTTTAAAAATAATACCCGTTACGTCAATGCGCATTAAGTCGAATTTAGCTTAAGCTTAGTAACAATAGTATCAAACAGGTATTGTCAGAACAGCGATAGTATGGAGTGGACAAGCTCGCAATGAATTCGTACAATCTAAATTATTTTGATCGTATTTTTCGAAAGTGGATTATTCCCAACTTTTACCACCCATGTGACACAAGTGGTAACAACTGGAATTTTTTTTACCACCAGGGTCGCGTTTTATGAAGTAACATTTTACAATTTCGCTGTTAGCCTCTCTAACGCACGCACCTATTGGATAGAAAGCGAGACAAACAGCAAAATTGTAAATTATAACTTTATAAAACGCGACCCTATCATCAGTGGTAATAAGTGGGAATTAAAAAAAATAATAAAAAAATAAAAAAACTCGCACGTGTGAAAGTCCGTCGGAAAAGGAAAACAACAATCATTTTGACATTGGCAAATTCACCTTGCTGTGGAAACAAGCAAGGAGAAAAGCCAGAACAAAAAATAAAATAAAACGCCTGGGATTTCTTTTTCCCAGTAGTTACCACCAAGTACTCTAGAGGTAACAAGTGGGAGAAACAATCCGTTGTTATAACTGGTGTCAGATAAGTCATTCCTACCTGATAACAGGTAGGAATGACCCGCGAAAGTTTGACATTTTGACGGGGCTCCTCTTCATTGTTTGTGTAAATTGGTTTAATATCATCGCTTGGTATTGGTACCCACATCACAAGCCTTAAATTGAGCTTACCGTGGGATTTGTCTAAGATGTCTCAAATCCCACGATATTAAATTTTAATTAAATTAAAAAATATATTTAATTATCGCATGTAATTAGCGGTATTACATTTATACACTATGCAATAATCGGTAATTCAAAATTAGCCCTCCATTAGTCGTACAAGTACCTAACCAAAAATAATAAATAAGCGACTCCATTTTTTGCATATTTCACTATGCTCCTCAGTTCCTCTCTTCACACATCTTTTGTCTCTTTCCCAACAGCGCAGCGCGAGGGGAAAAATTCCACGTAACGCAGAACGGAAGAGAGGCCCTACCGCGATTACAACGACGTGTTACCTCTCTCTCGCACTTGTGAATTTATACGTTAAGTGTGGCAGGGAGGCAATACTTCGTGATTCGCGGTAGGGCCTCAGTAATTCAAAACAATGTTTTCAATTATCTTATATGTGTATATTGACACAAATATAAATTATTATTACCGAAAATACGATATGCCATCCTTTTTACGTTTAAGCATTATTATTGCACTTTTTTAAGCGTCCATGTTCAGCCAAGGGCATAAATATATACAGGGTGTAAGTCTAACACGGGCGAAGCTCTTAACGGGTGTTAGTTTACGACATAATAAGTACATTCAAATAACTTTTACTTCAAATTAGAGCAACAAAATTTTCCATACAAAATAATTCGGCGCGCAATGTAGAGCAACATACGCGAGTTAAGCACTCGTTGACAGCTAATTTCAAAAGCAGATGACATAACTGCCATATCAACAATAACAAATGTTCGTACCTACATTGCTGCTCCGAAAATCTTAAAAAAATTCTGTAGGGTCGTTATTAAGAGTAATTTAAAAAAAACCTTGTAATCCATGATTACACTAATGAATCCCATGCCTGGTCTAATTGATCGCCCGTATTAGATTTACACACTGTATACTATTTGAGACCTTATGTTGCAGGCATAAGTAAAAAAGTGTATACTTATTTATGCCCTTGACTTCACCCGGCAACGAACAACGCGTGCGCACGTCACTGAGAGCCCAAGCTAAGCACACGTGGTCGCTAGCGTTTGCAAAAACGTTGACCGTAGAACCGGTTTTTATGTCGGTTAAAACCCGTTTTGGGATGCATTTCACATGTTTGACAGAGATGATAATTTTTTTTTTTATAAAATTGCTTAAATAATGTAGTTTTTTGTAGGCATTTAATGTAATGTACGCAAAGTTGACGAAGTATAATTTGGCAAGCAGGGTTCTTTTGCATAAAACTTGTTTTTTTTTTATAATGCGCTGCTAACGTAGATATATATTATGAAAGAGAGTGATTTGTACAGACTAACCCTCTGCCACTGACATGGTCACGTGACGTGAAATTATTGAATCTTATTGTCAACATCGTAGTGGCGTTATTGCAATATACAGGTGTCTGATGGACGTAACGTCAGTCGCAGAGATAATATCGCATTGAACGATATATCTAATCTTTATAAGCATGACCTTAAAGAATGACACTTTGACTTTACTGCTGTTTCGGTTTTCTATCATTTTATTAAATTACAAAACTCACAGTGATGTTTCCTTTTCTCGATTTTAAATGTGAAGATTTTCTTAACGTCTTTTCAGGTTTGGTGCTATTCTGAAACAAAAAAAATACAAAGTGTATAAAAATGAAAAATATATAAGAAAAACATGACAGATTTTACAATTACAAAACATGTTGTTCTCCTTAATGTTTCTTATTACTTAGAGAACTATGAACAACGATCAGGATATTTTATATAAAAAGTCCATTCATCCTTAACTGTCTTATCTAGTAAACAACTTTCTTACCTGAAAAGTAGCCGTATACCAAAATACCTGAGTCCGTATGTGTACAGTCCGTCAGTAGTGATTAATAAATTGCTTAATTTTTAATTAAGGAAACAGCAGTTTACAACAGAAAACGTGTACTTTTAGGTTAGAAAGTTGTTTACTAGATAAGACAACTAAGGGTGAATGGACTTTATCTATTAAGGTTTAAGGTTAGATGTTGACTGTAATTAGGCGTTAATATGTTCATTAAATAAAAGGGTATACATAATACATACCGTTGAAATAATTTGACAGATGTTCAAGGTTGGTGTTGCCCAATCATAAAGCCTGCGGCTTTTATTATGCAACTGGAAACACTTTTCTTGAAAGTGTTCCGAACATATGACACCCCTCTTTCCCGGAAACCATTTGGGACCTCTACCCGTAGCATTCATCCATTTTTCCTTAATGCTTGGAATCTTTGGGAATCTAAAAAAGAAAAAAACTTTTTTTAAGAAATAGTTATAGTAATTTTATTATGCATTTACCCGTCGCGGCTGCACATGCAACGAGGGCCCAGGGGCCCGTTTCTCGAACGCTTGTAACTTGTAATACAAGTGGAAGTCTCTTTTTAACACTATTAATTAGATAAGGATTTCCGCCTGTATTACAAGTTATAAGCTTTCGAGAAATAGGCCCCAGTGCTCGTAGATAAACAAATAATAATAATCCTGCAACCTGATAGATAAAGAGACTAAACGGTAGCAGGGCTAACCCTACAGGGCGAAACATTTTAATGACTTGATAATATAATTCAAAAGAAAATCCAGAGATCATTATTAAGCATTTCAAACAAGCATAATAAAAAAACTTAATCTAATTATATGTTTACCTATTTCATTTCAAAAATGTATCACTATTTGTCATCGACATTATCGGCACGGTCGGTCGCACCTCTAGTTCGCGTCAACTCGCAAGCGGCCGTACCAAGCAATGACAGTGCGGTTGTGAATATTGCTAGTATTCGATACGTTGCGCGGTCGCTTATCAAATTGCATCGTTACACAACTTGCTTGCTATTCTAAGCCGTCAATGTAAAGCGCATATCCAATAGTTCAACCAATTTGTTCGCTCAAGAAAAATCATTATCTATGACGCAGGTTTGAGGTTATGTTATGTATTATTTGTAAAAATACGTGGTTTTTCAACTTATAACTAAAAAATCAATACTTACACGTGGTACGTGACTCCACAGTCCTTGAAATTTTTGTTTAGACTCCTATTCCTACAAGAAATAACAGCACAGTTCGGCATTTTCGGAAATGACAGAGCTCTTTATGCGATGGCAGATAAGTTGCGACTGGCTCAAAGGCCGCGCATTGGGCACACTAAAGAGGTCAAATTACCATGTCACTGCGACATGCGTCACGCCTCCGTTAGCTATCTATACTGATCTGTGGTCAGTGCGGTTGTGAAGCTAGCAATTCGATACATTGCGCGGTCGCTTACCAAATTGTATCGCTACACAAATTGCTTGCTATTCTAAGCCGCCAATGTAAAACGCGTATACAATCTGTCACTGAATAGTTCAACCAATTTATGTCACAGTTTTGAGGTTATGTATCATTTGTAAAATACGTGGCTTTGTTAACTAATAACTAAAAAACAATACTTACACGTGGTACGTGACTCCATTATTGCTGAAATTTTTGTTTTCACTCCTATTTTTACACGAAATAACGGAACAATTCGGCATTTCGCGAAAATGACGGAGCTCTTTATGCAATCGCGGGCAATTTGCAACTGGCTCGAAGAGCGCGCATTGGGCATATTAAAAAGACCTAACGGCCATGTCACTGCGGAATGCGCCACGCCTCCATTTGCTGTCTTTACTGAGACCGCGAACCACGAAGTATTTTCTCTCTCTCGCACTTGTACATTCTAACTTAAGTGTGACAGAGACGCAATCGATTGTGGTTTACGGTATGCATGCAGAGGCCCTACCGCGAAACACAAACGAAGTATTGCCTCCCTGTCACACTTACGCACGAATTTACTAGTGCAAGAGAGAGCAAACACTTCGTTCGGAAGTTGCGGTAGAGCCTCTGTCTGCGACCATATATTATGACGTGGACGTCTAACGCCAGCTCAAAAATGCCCCCAAAAACAACAATTGTTCAAATGTGCCAAGATGGGCAGGGCATGCTATAGCGCTTTTCTTGACACCGCGCATATTTCGGCGCAAGATCATTGACAAATGTTTATAGAAAATAGCCAATCAAAATTTTGATGGACCAATCAAGACTATTTTTAAACGGTGGTTTAAGTTTTTGTAGGTTGGTTTTCAAATTCATTGCCGTGATGCATTGAAGAGGGCACAGAACAAAAATAACGTAGAAGCGGCTTATACTCTGATTCACGAGGGAACCGATGTCGCCACACTCACACTGGCTCAAACATGCACACATAAGTATCTGAAAGCTTATTGGTTATAAAATCTTATACAAAAATAAACTTTATTTCGAATGTGACATACGTAAAATTATACTACTCGTTTTATTACTTACGACGTTTCGCTTGCTACTACTAACTTGCAAAGAGAGTGTTGCCATCTAGCGTCGAGTAGTATAACTCTGTTTATAACTAAAACTCAATAGTTCAGTAACTCCCAAATAGATGGCGAATCCTCGTTCTCCCTCCCACATACGTGGCATCTCTCAAGAGTAAAAGAGATAGGCTGCATTTTGCGCGTTAGGGCTAACGAGCGTCGTAGTGCTGTGCAAGAGTCGGTATTATATCGATAAAATCAAGTAATAGTACACTGGGCATCTAGGGAGGTAATTACGGTATTACTAACAAGAATGTTAGATTTTAAAGACTCGAGTTAGTATTCCGCTTACCGACCGTGATGCATACAATGTTTTTCATCACACTTGCCCACAAATAAATAAGTTTTAAGATAAAATATTATCAAATGAAGTACTGACATTTCTATTACTCTCTCTACGCATGCAAGTAATGGCGCGCTTAGACAGCAAGTGTGATGAAAATGTAAATTTCTTCCGACTTGCTTTGATTTTTGCGGAACCCATGGGTAAATTAAATACCCACCCAGGGTGTAACTAAAATTAATGGTGCTTAAGTGATTACTTTGACATTAAAAGTAAGTAGGTAATCACTTTGACATTAAAAGTAGCACTTTCATATTATATACTTTTAAATAGTGGAGCATTTTTAATTGATACTAATATTTTTTCCTGAATGGCGATTTTTACCTATTTTTTTTTTTTTTAATATTAGAAATATTTATTCGGAATACAGAACAGAAAAGAATACGATTCTAATCAGTATCGTATTCTGTTCATATCCAATTTACGTAGGCCAGCAAATATAGGTAAAAAGTCGTTTAAGAAATATTTGTACTATTTCATAAAATAGTATTATCAAAAACACACCTAACTGTACATTGACAGACTAAAATCACGTTTTGTGTAACGATCGAATTTCGTAGAGTGGGAGGTTAGAATAGCGAATGTTCGCTTGGTCTGAATGCACTTTAATGCATACATTGCAATGCTTATCTACATTGTAATGTAGAGAAAAAACGAACAAAATATATTAATAATGTATAAACTTACATTTACACAGTTGACAATATTTTGAGTTAGAACCGCGTCAGTCTTTGGTTTCTTTCCCATTATATTTTCATTTTTGTCATCCATTGTAACTAAATCTCGTTCTCGTGAAGTTCCCGGTAGATTTCTCAAATCATCAGGAGCCACATCAACAAAGATCTCACATATTTTTTTCGGACCGGACAAAAGACAATCTTCATCGGATAAATCCGCTTTTCGTTTCTTAGGAGAACAGTAGTCCTCATTTATACTTGAATTAGATTGCTAAAACAAATATAATGAACAATATAGCTACCCCATTTTATTTTATGTACAACATTAAATTATTAATTGTTTTTTTCGTATGGATACCTTACAATTAAGTATCACTTTATGTTTAGAAGAAAAACGGTCAGATTTAACAAAATACCCTGTATCTGTAGAAAGTACGCACAAAGGTGACAATATTTTTTGTTGGAACCGCCAAATTCTTTATAAATCTTAATCCTTTCTCCGAGATGAGAATATCGCTCAGACAAAAATGTATAGAACAGATCGTGCTATTTTTTGATGGCATCCAATCACGTCTTCCAGTTGCGTCAATCCATCGTTCTTTCTGCGAAGGATCTTTTGGAAATCTAAAAAGTAATCAAATATAAAATAAAGTACCTAATAATAATATATGTTTAAAAAAAATCTTTTGAAAGTTATATGTTTAGCACAATAAAAAATATAAATAATTAATTAATAACCTTTTGAATAATTAAGAACAGACAGATGGACAGTCGGGCAGACAATGATAACGATAATTTGAGAACGACGCCTTAAAATTCACATCCATAATATTATAATATTAGGATATGCTCATAAATACTCAGCAGTAGCCTTTGAGAACGGCGCCTTAAAGGCCATAGTCGGATTTTCATAGTAAGTCAGCCTTTAAATCAACCAGACTCTAGTATTTTTTTGTGAGTACCTCTTATGGTGAAGAATATTTCTGCTGAGTATCAACGTCCTATCGGTGACAGTTTTTGACTTATGATTTTTTTTAGTTTTTTCTTTAATGTGTTGTATCTCAGGATGTATAAAAGCGAATTGCTTCAAATTTTGAAATAATGTTCTTTATTTAGATATGCATCGAATTTAAAAAAATGAATATCGATTGTCGTATAAAAAAAAGAAAAAAAAAGACCAAAAAATTTTTCATATTTTTTTTTGTGTACCTATGAAGTAGTGACACCTCTATTTTCTTTTTCTAATTATAGACCATACATTGGCCTACTAGTTGCCTAAGTATCAAAATTTTCCAAGCGGTACTTCTTACCAAAAATCGGCAATATGTGTGGTCAAGTTCTGCATTCAATCGGTGTTTTTCAATGTAGTATACAAACTCTTCATTTATATTTGAGTTTTCTTATCAGGTTATCTTATTTAAGAGTAAATGCTAATGACAACTTAATGTCATCATGATGCAAGCTGTTTATTTCATTATTAATCGGCCGTTTACCATTTCAACTAGCGTATCTCGATAATATTTAACTGCAATATATTATTTTTAATGAATATCTCATAAATAATATCGAATTACGCTAGTTAAAATAATAAACGGCCGATTAATAATGAAATAAACAGCTTGCATCATGATAACATTAAGTTGTCATTAGCATTTACTCTTAAATAAGATAACCTGATAAGAAAACTCAAATATAAATGAAGAGTTTGTATACTACATTGAAAAACACCGATTGAATGCAGAACTTGACCACACATATTGCCGATTTTTGGTAAGAAGTACCGCTTGGAAAAATTTGATATTTAGGCAACTAGTAGGCCAATGTATGGTCTATAATTAGAAAAAGAAAATAGAGGTGTCACTACTTCATAGGTACACAAAAAAAATATGAAAAATTTTTGTGTCTTTTTTTTTCTTTTTTTTATACGACAATCGATATTCATTTTTTTAAATTCGATGCATATCTAAATAAAGAACATTATTTCAAAATTTGAAGCAATTCGCTTTTATACATCCTGAGATACAACACATTAAAGAAAAAACTAAAAAAAATCATAAGTCAAAAACTGTCACCGATAGGACGTTGATACTCAGCAGAAATATTCTTCACCATAAGAGGTACTCACAAAAAAATACTAGAGTCTGGTTGATTTAAAGGCTGACTTACTATGAAAATCCGACTATGGCCTTTCAGATCCATAATATTATAATATTAGGATATACTCATACTCAGCAGTAGACAGCAAAAGCCTGAGATGATGATGATGATGATGACGATGACAGTCGGGCGGATATGGTGAAACTATGATTTGGCAACGAAACCTTAATATGTATCTACAATATTATAATTTGATAATAAGCAGACCTACGCTCAGCAGCTAGCAGCAAAAGGCTAAAATGATGATGACGATGATGACGATGGCAGTCGGACGGATATGGCGAAACTATGATTTGACCACGAAACCTTAATATCCACAATATTGTAATATGATGATATGCAGGCCTACGCTGAGCAGCTAGCAACACAAGGCTGAGAGCTGAGATGATGATGATGATGACGATGACAGTTGGAAACCCGATTAAATAAATAAAGATTATAGAGAACTTGTTTAATTTTTTTTCACTTAATTGGCTCACCAACTAAAATAAATCAAACGAAATCAAATAGAGATATCGATAACTTTTTTGACCCTTTCCTCGCATTGGCCGCTACTCAGCCTGTCGTTCCATAATTCTAGAAATTTCCATAGTTTTATGCCAAATAAAAAACGACTTTATTATAGGCACATAAAGTTGTTTCTTATTAATCTTGCGGAAGACGAAATATTTTAGAAAATATTAAAATATTAACAAATTAAAGACTTACCGGTGGTATGAAACACCTTCATTGGTGAGGTTTGACTTCTGGCTGTTATTTTTACATCCCAAAACGGCACAAAAAGGCATATTTGCACATTATTTTTCGGATTTATTCGAAAACGATCTCACGTGGGCGCGCTTCGAGAACTGACGGCCTACTGTGGTTAACTTTTGTGCAGGTAAGCCTTGTGCTGCTGACTATTGCCACACGCGCTGCGCTTACATTACGCTTCTACTGTTTTTTCTGTTTTGTGGAAGAGGGGGTGACACTTGTCAACTAAAATACAGGGACCGTTTTTGAAAGGCAATTTAGTATGGCGTGCAGCTTCCATGTTTTATTTGTTCGTAGGCACCTGATCATAGAATATACGCGAGGCGCGATTATAGAATACTTAGTCAAAGCGAAGCAACTATTTCAGTTACCCCAATTACGCCTTAATGGGAGTGACGGAGATAGTAGATACGATTATCACGCGGCGCCGTCGTGATATCGATCCGAACGTCTGGGAACAACTACGAAGCACAATAGACGTGTTGTCTCTCTCGGGCGCTAAATTCGTAGGTAAGTGTGACAGGGACGCAACACGAGTAGGTATCGAATTCGCGGAATCTACAGCGGCGCTACCGCGAATTCCGAAATCCGAAAATTTTGAGGATTTGTCTCTCTCACTCTAATGAAGCCTCCATTGGAGTGGCAAGAGAAAAATCCTCGAAATTTACGAATTTCCATTTTCGCGGTAGTAGACCTGTTCTGTGAACGTTCTAGAAAAATAACAAATCTAAGGTCAATGAACTATTCATTTCGCAATGTTTTTATTATATTAATTTACAAACTAAACCACTCTATATAAAAATAAACGTTGTTCTTAATTAACTGATCACTGATCAGTTTAAAACAACATTTATTAAGTTTAATTTTAGTAGCCACAGAATACTACTTTTCATCATTTTGAAACGTATTTTGTTACAACAGAGGCCCGTTTCTCAAAAGCTTGTAACTTGTAATACAAGTGGAACATAAATAAGATAAGGGTCGCGTTTTATAAAGTTACAATTTACAATTTCGCTGTTTGCCTCTCTTTCTAGCCAATAGGTGCGTGCGTTAGAGAGGCAAACAGCGAAATTGTAAATTGTAACTTTATAAAACGCGACCAAGGACTTTCGCTTGTATTACAAGTTACAAGCTTTCGAGATATAGGTCCCAGATCATAATAATAATCATTTAACTACAAATAAACGACCTTGAAATAATAATTTACTAACGGACATTGACTTACTATTACAATACGAATACAATATAGATAGAGGAGCAATTGGAGCAAACTAAAGCAAATTCGCAACTCTGTGACGACTGACGAGGGCAGGGTATGAATCAAGCGACATAAACGTCATAAGCGCCGCGACATTCGTGGCGCTTACGACATTTACGTCGCTAGATGCTATGCTCCGTTTTCTTAACGTCGTAAGCGCCGCAATTCATACGGCGCTTACAGCGTTTTGGTCGCGATGATGGCCTCTGTAATCTTCCTACTAATATTATTATTAATATTAACACTACACAGTCTACACAGCACAGTACAAAATAAAGTCATTTTCCAAAAATCGATTGCGTCCCTTTGTACGTTTAAATCTTTAAAACTACGCAACGGATTTTGATGAGGTTTTTTTTAATAGGAAGAGTAATTCAATACGAAGGTTTTTATGCAGCTATTATAGTACTCGTGCGAAGCCGGGGCGGGTCGCTAGTTTATTGTAAACGCGAAAGTTTGTAAAATATGGATGTTTGTTACTCTTTAGGGCTAGGGAATGTAATGTAAATCGGCTTTGGCAAGGAAAACCCGATTATTCGCCGCACACTAATAAAAACCGGTTTGCACGCTCTATTTAAGGCGGTAAGGCCTAGCCACACCGGATGGGTGTGCAGCACGTGCGCGTTATAGCGTATGTTAATGTCATATTAGATTACACCACGGAATAAAAAAAAACACGAATATTTTTACCAAACGAGCAAATTATTTAAGGTGCATTCAGAATTTCAGGCCAAACGAGCGTTCGCTATTCTTTCCTACTCTACAGATGCGTTTAAACCAAAAGAGCATTCGCTGTTCTAGCGCCCGTTCTACGAAATCAACCAATCACGTTTTGTGTACCGATCGAATTTCGTAGAGTGGGAGGTTAGAACAGCGAATGCTCTTTTAGTTTAACCGCCCCTTACGAAATTCGATCGTTACACAAAACGTGATTCGTTGATTCCGTAGAGCGGGTGATAGAATAGCGAATGCTCGTTTTGTCTGAATGCACCTTTAGATCAAACGAGCGTATGCTCCTTCTATACACCACTCTACGAAATTCGTTCGTTATACAAAACGTGATTCGTCGAAATTCGTTGATTTCGTAGTTTGGGATAGAATGAGCATTCCACGAGGTCTAATACCACATTTACATACAATAATTAATGGTGCATTCAGGAAATCTATCCCCCACTCTACGAAACCAACGAATCACGTTTTGTGTAACGATCGAATTTCGTAGAGTAGGGGGTTAGAATAGCGAATGCTCGTTCTGAAAATTAAAACAAAGATTATACTTACACCATGGAATGTAACTATTTTCTTAACTGGAATTGCAGTTTTAGCTATATATCTGTAGCCTTTTGCGGAAATAAGAAAATCATTCTCGCTGAAATGAATCGAACATATGGTACTGTTTTTCAATGGCATCCAATTCTGTCTTCCGGTAGCAGCGATCCATTTTTCCTTTTGAAAGGAATCTTTAGGATACCTAAAAAGTACAGACGAATAAACCTACGAAGCGAATAAATGAAAAAGGATAATTAATTAAATATGGTATCATCAAGTATTCTTGATTTTTATTGATTTCAATTAAATTAAAGGGAAGCTTATTTCCATGATGAATATCCTCTAAAGGTGCATGCAGACCAAAAGAGCATTCGTTGTTCTATCCCCCTACTCTATGAAATTCGATCGTTACACGAAACGTGATTCGTTGATTTCGTAGAGTGGGGGATAGAACAGCGAATGCTCTTTTGGTCTGCATGCACCTTAAATGGATTGAATGAAACAAGTCGAGCAATTATTATCGACTAAAATTACGCGAGTAACCCGTTAGATCAATATTTAAATAAGCTTATTTAAGCAAATTCTCTAAGAAACTAGGGTCTTAACTCTTACTGTTATTGAGTTATTAAAAAATAAAATGATAGAGTTTATTTTGTGAGGCTCATTAATAAAAAAACGTGTCTCGCGTAAAAAAGTTACAAAATTAAAATCTAATTAATTAATCCTTATTACTTACCGATGGTACGAAATGCCGCTATTGGAGATATTTTTGATGCTACTTTTATGTTTGCACTCCAAAACGGAGCAAGTTGGCATGTTTGCTAGCTTTTTCCTTTGTCTATACGTGCACAGCACAGACAACCGTCACTCGCGAGTCGCCGCGTCGAACTAAGGCAGAGTCGCGCGGAGTGTTGCCAGACTGGGCATAACTGTAGCGCACGCGCCACGCCCCCTTTAGGGTCTCGCAAACCTATCGACGCTTTCGCATTTTTAAAGCACATCGCGCCGTATTAGGGCATTTCTCCGAGCGTTTCAACCGCAGTGACTTCGGTGGCAACATTATTACGCGTTTTCCGTGGGTATCTAATTTTTTTTTGGATATTTTGGTAGACGTACTTGACAGCTACCCATACCCATGGAACGGAGAAATCCTCAATACCATCGATTGCTGTCCGAGTTGTTTCTTTTTCAATCTTATTGCGAAGTAACAAAGATTTCCATGAAAGGATTTAGCCACATATTTAGATATTCAGTAGATGAAGTAAATAGCACCATTTGTATGGGAACCAAGCGTGCCGACTTTTTAGGTGTCTCTGAGACGTCACGGTCCTCATTTGATGGGAAAACCTAAACGATTCAAAGACACCAATGCAGCCGCCCCGCAACAATGCAGCCGTCTCTCTCGTACACATTGATTTTAATATCTGTGGGCTCGCTCACTCGCTCACTCCCCGCTCCCCTGAAAACTATCCCAAAAATCGAATAGTATGACAAAAAATTCAAAGATGGAGGTCACGCTCACGTCACGCTATTAAGCTGTTTCATTCTGTCCACGCTTTTGGATACCTTCGCGTAATATTAATATCAAGTAAGACTTCATGAGGCCCTACGAACAAATAAAACATAGAAGCCGCACGCCATATGAAATTGCCTATCAAAAACGGTCCTGAATTTCAGTTGACAAGTGTCACCCCCCCCCCCCCCCCTTCAATACATCACGGACATGAGTGTGATTAGTGCATAAAGTTAGAATCCGCGCTAGCGCTTAGGCCTTGGTCGTACTGCACACGCCGAACGCAGCCGACAACGTCCCGTCGCACGCAGCGTCTGAATGATGTGTTCGAGAATGCTCGGGAGTGGTCGTTTTCGCCCGCTGCGTGCGGCATCGTCACGCCATACACCATTCAGACGCTGCGTGCGACGAGACGTTGTCGGCTGCGTTCGGCGTGTGCAGTACGACCAAGGCCTTAGCGCTTAATAGAGAAAGGAAGCGTGTGAAAGGGAAGCCACCAGTCATATGACTTTTACACGAGTGCAAAAGAGATAGAAACAATCCCAAAAGCGTACCCACTTTTGAACTTTTTGAAGTGACATATCAGCCGTATCAGCCTTCTCGACGGAGACTGTTATTTAAAAGTGATTTTATATTTAATTCTAGTAAGAAGTCAATTTAGACAAATAATTAAACCGATATGGTATCGTGTAGTGTAAAGGATTGCCCTATTACCCATACCCACCGAAGAAATGACGGCAAACACTTGTTTCGTAGGTAAATCTAATTTGCCGGTTGATTGTTTTCAAACGATATTTTGTCGATTTAGTAGCATAAATCGTGTAAGTTATCACTTTCTAGCATTAATTGTTAGTTATCCTATCACTGTGCGCTAATAATTTATCACAACAGTTAATATTAAAGGACATTTTCTGTAATAATATAAATGGTCACGCTACGCTAGATCTTGACTAAACGTTGAACTACCAATATCGATATTCGTTCGATAAACATACCTAATCAGTCTATTACATTACAATGCCGTCATATTCCCAGATTTTGAGTACGAATGTGTATTTAACAAACTTGAAGGACATTACTATGTTTTGTGAGATTTTTTTGATACTATACGATTTTTATTATTTCTGTTAAATTTAAGGGATACGCCAGATGCTAAGTTCACACACGTTTGCAATTTGTAATTCGACACCCTCAATTCAAATTGTCCTATAAAACTTATAGCAAAAAAACAAAGATAAAAAATACCATGTTGTCGATAAAACAGTTAAACATCGATAGATAATTGCTCTGTTGTAACCGAGGGGCCGCACATAGTGTGCCACTAAGAGGGATAGACATAGTCACTTACTACTAGGACGAAAGTGCCACACAAGCACTTAGTGACGTATTCAACGCATTTGTCTGGCACTTACATTTAGCATCTAATGCACACACACACAAAAAATAGTGGCACAGTGATAAGGACGGACGATTATCGTTCCTTTTCACTTCCACTAGTAAAAAGTTTCATAAGACCATCCCTTTCGTTCTTGCTATTATTATAACGTTGTCAAATCCATATTAATCCTACATTCATGGTTGTAACTAATAGGCAACCCTATTCCTGACCACACATAGACAAATTTACGCACACACTTGCGTTTCGTTTTTGGTTATGCTTTTAATCGTTGTCGATCATTCTTTGTCCTCTTAGTTCTGTGGATTAGTGTCAAGTCAATATCAACCTATAAAAACTTAAACCGCCATTTAAAAATAGTTGTGATTGGTCCATCAAAGTTTTGATTGGCTATATTCTATAAACATTTGTCAAAGATGTTGCGACGAAATATTCGCGGTGTTAAGAAAAGCGCTATGTCCTGCCCATCTTGGCACAATTGAACAATTGCTTTTGGGGGCATTTTTGAGCTGGCGTTAGACATCCATGTTATATATGGTCGCAGATGGGGCCCCAGCGCACGCAAATTGTTTGCTGAGATCGCGAAACGTCTGCTTGACGTAACTAAAGACCGAAGAGCTGGCGACTTCCTCGCACAACGCATCAGTATTCAGCATCCTCGGTACAATGCCACAAGGGCCAATCTTAGATATAGGTTAGGTTAAGTAGATTAGTAAGATTTAATCTATGTACATAAATTGTGGTTTTGAAAATAAATATATTAAACCCAGTAAGACTTTTTTGAATTCGTTATAATGAGATCTAAATGGGAATGAAATATAATATACCTTTTCTAGTTTTATCTTCCGTGACAATGAAGGTTGTTGTTGTGGTAGTATATTTTTAGTCTGTAAAGCAATGTTGAGTATATATCAGATATTTTATAGGTTAACAATAAATATTAAAAGAGTTACACGTTCAATTTTGCTAACTTCATTATCATTCTCAATGACTTTTAGTATATCAATAGTGGGGTATGCGGTTTCTTTCAACAATCGCAACTTTTTTCCTTCTTTGAAATTGGTATCTTCAAAATGTATGGAACAAATGGTATTGTATTTATTAGGGACCCAGTTTTTCCTTCCCGTGGCTGCAATCCATTTTTCTTTTACGACCGGATCATGTGGGAAACTATAAGAAAGAGTGTTTTTAAACGTTATACTATGTTTTATATGATTAAAATTATAATATTTTCACTACACGAACTGATAAAAACTCTTGATTATTTGAAAACGGTTAGCAAAAATTTCATTTTATCCACAAGAGTGCAAAGTATTTAAAAAAATGTAACTTGATGTCATAAGTCATAAGCTAGCTGGTAGAATTTACTAATATGTAAATGATAATTTTGAATCATACATATTTAATAAATTGATGGATTTTTATTAGTTGTTTGATATTTCATAATGAGTAATTCGATTCAATTCGAGTAGGTGTTGGGCATTTCTCAGAGCGTAAACGGACATCTCATTTATCTGGTCACGTTTTTTTGGAAGTGGCTGAATGATTTGAGATCGATTTTGGTTGTCTTATAGAAAAACGAGTGCTGTATCTGACGACCGAAAATGGTACCAAAAGATGCAGCCACTTCCAAAAAAACATGACCAGATGAATGAGATGTCCGTTTACGCTCTGAGAAATACCCTGTTGTGAAAAATAATTGTGTTTTACTCGGTGGCAAAGTTTGTCCCTTTGTCCAACCTTCGTGCCTTGAAACCCTCACAACGCTCAAGATTCCACTTCTCGAATTACCACTTCGCGGTTAAATATTGGAATGTTTCGCTTGCTCGAGTATCAATATTGGCACGTGCGGTTAAACAACAACTTTGCTCCTTGTAAAACAAATACGTAACTATTTTATCAAAATTAGAACACGAGTATATTTTTATCAATAACTACTAAATTGTGTTCTGTAATAGACAATAGTGTTTATCATTCGTCTGTTCGAATATCGATTACAAACGATTATTGATATTTATTGTAGAACGAACAACACTTGTCGCTAAATTTGACGGACGAATGAGAAGTGGGCTGTACAGTCGAATTCATAAATCTATGAGCAAATCCAAGGCTTCAAAAATAAATGAGCATAGAAAAGTACATATCTATCTGAACAGATACACCAATCAAAAATATGTGTACATATTACTTATCATATTAATCTGAGCATGTGTCGCATTAATATGTAATCAACTGAACCACAAAACGTTTTCCTTATATTTTGACAACTATACTTTTCTCTCTTTCACTTTACGTGTGACGTCATAGAAGTGTCATTCGTATTTGCTTGTGGCTTTTTACTCGTTTATTTGCAGCACGCTTAGCACATGATTGGTGCGACAGTATGTCGCGACGAGACAGATTTCCCGTCTTTTACTAACTATATTAATAAAAGAGGGAAGAGGGACGGATAGACTTATCTCGCCGCGACATATTGTCGCATCATTCATATGCTAAGCCAACTGTTTTGGATATATGATCGACTTAAAAGAGGTTGTTATCAACTTTAATGACTAGCCACGTACAAATTTATAAATGATAATGATAACTATGTCATGTCGAATATGAATACAGATATTTAAGACTTTTCAGTTGCTTACATATTAATGTGACACATGCTCAGATTAATATGCCAGGTATTATTTTTGATTGGTAAATCTGTTCAGATGCATATGTATCTTTCTATGCTCATTTATTTTTGAAGCCTTTGATTTACCCATATATTTATGAACGCGACTGTACTGTACTACGAAGTCGAAGCGATACGCGAGAGTATCGCTAGTCTCATATTCATCATCTCTTTAACACACATGGTCGATCAAATGCTTAAAGCAAACGCAGAAATGCAATGTAAACGCCGGTTTGTAACGTAATTCTATACTTAGGTACAGGTATATCCTTGGACGCATAAATAAAAATACGGAAAAAATTAATTCACGGTCAATATTATTTAAAAATTACTTACGTGTGATGGGAAATATGTTGTTATTTTTGTGCGCTGGAAATATTTAGGCTGGTGCAGTTAAGTATCGTGCAATGAGGCATTTTGTATTTTATTTTCTTACGTGCGGCTGCAACAGCTGACGTAAGTGGACTGTCATTAGAAACGGCCATCTCCGTGGCTGTCACTGAGTTCGGAACACGCGAAGTCATGGATATAGTATTAATATGGATCGGACAACGGAATAATAATAGCAAGAAGGAAAGGGATGGTCTTATGAAACTCTAAACTAGTGGAAGTGAAAAGGAGCGATTATCGTCCTTCCCTATCACCGTGCCACTATTTTTTGCCTTTGTTATTGTTCGAGGGATGCCAGGGCAAGGAGGCAAGGAGTGTATATTACCCAAAATTTTGAGGATAATTATTACTATAATACATAGGTTTTTTTCTTCGTAATAGACTTCTAATTATTTATGAGTAAATGAAATGTTGTTTGTATTTACGTTGTCGTTTCATTTTGCCTTATCCTATTTAATTCCAATTAAATCGATGATGATATATATTTTCAATTCAATGTCGATTTAAAATATGAGTGATGTGATAATCGTGAAAGTTTAAGATATCCCAAGATATTTAAATACCTACAGGCTATACAGGGTGTTTGGTAGCTGGGTGCAAAGCTTTAAGGGGGAGATACACTAGACCATGCTGAACATATTACCCCAAAATTTGATTTTTTTTGCGATTTTTTAATTTTTAAGGGAACTTTTACGATTTTAGTATGAAAAACCCAAAATTGGTCAATTAAATGCTAATAACGTCCAATCCAAACAGAAATGTCCGTTTTTTTTTATTATTTTGGCAGTCTAATGTGTCCTTGATTGTACCAAAGTAATTTGAAGCACCATTGTGTCCAAAAAAGTTACGTGCAAAGCATTTAAACTTTACAAAAATTAAAAACAAAAAAAAATCTAGCTTTTGATGTCATTTAAAAAAATAAATAAAATACCTACAGGTATTCAGACATCTTTAAAAACATGCTTGGTTATTGCCCTCTCATTTGAGGTACCATTTACCTAGCTGAGTCTTAAACTTTTTTAACTAAGGTGCCTGAACCAGTTCAGGTCGTGAATATGGATTTTCTTAGAAATAAAAAAAATGGTTTGTACTGTAATTTTTTTTTTTTACTGATGTTCAAAATGGCCTCCACGATTACGTATACACTTTCTACAACGTTTTCGTACCTCTGTTGTGGTTATTTTCAATTTCATTTCCTGTTTCATTACTTCAAACGCTGCCATTATTCGCTGAAGTAATTCTTCCTTCGTGGTGATTTCCGTTGTGTATACGAGCTCTTTTGCCCGACCCCATACAAAAAAATCCAAAGGGGTCAGGTCGGGCGATCTGGGAGGCCAGGGATGGGTCCGGCTCTACCGATCCAGCTGCCAGGAAAACATCATCGGAGTCATCGGACGCACATTGGCTGGCCCACACATTTTGCCTGACACTTTGAATGGGCCAAATTACCTCGAGTTCATAATAAACGACTTGCCAATGTTACTTGATGATGCCGAAGTGCAAATGGACGCGGACGAACCAATCACATTTCAGCAAGATGTATGCCCAGCACATTGGGCTGTAAACGTTCGCGAACACCTTAACCAATGTTTTCCTGGCAGCTGGATCGGTAGAGACGGACCCATCCCTGGCCTCCCAGATAGGCCGACCTGACCCCTTTGGATTTTTTTGTATGGGGTCGGGCAAAAGAGCTCGTATACACAACGGAAATCACCACGAAGGAAGAATTACTTCAGCGAATAATGGCAGCGTTTGAAGTAATGAAACAGGAAATGAAATTGAAAATAACCACAAAAGAAGTACGAAAACGTTGTAGAAAGTGTATACGTAATCATGGAGGCCATTTTGAACATCAGTAAAAAAAAAATTACAGTACAAACCATTTTTTTTATTTCTAAGAAAATCCATATTCACGACCCTGAACTGGTTCAGGCACCTTAGTTAAAAAAGTTTAAGACTCAGCTAGGTAAATGATACCTCAAATGAGAGGGCAATAACCAAACATGTTTTTAAAGATATCTGAATACCTGTAGGTTTTTTATTTATTTTTTTAAATGACATCAAATGTAAGAGTTTTTTTTGTTTTTAATTTTTGTAAAGTTTAAATGCTTTGCACATAACTTTTTTGGGCACAATGGTGCTTCAAATTACTTTGGTACGATCAAGGACACATTAGACTGCCAAAATAATAAAAAAAAACGGACATTTCTGTTTGGATTGGACGTTATTAGCATTTAATTGACCAATTTTGGGTTTTTCATACTAAAATCGTAAAAGTTCCCTTAAAAATCAAAAAATCGCAAAAAAAAATCAAATTTTGGGTGAATATGTTCAGCATGGTCTAGTGTATCTCCCCCTTAAGCTTTGCACCCAGCTACCAAACACCCTGTATAATATACTGATAATACTGAAAGGGACAAACATTGTATGTATTTTACTTGATATCCCCAAGAATCGTTGAACTGATTATCAAATTATTTTTTAAATGGAACTGGTATAATCCCGAAATAGTCCCGTTGGGACCAAGTCGGTGTCTGGTCTCTGGTAATGGGATCTTGGAGAAATCCGTTGGAGTTTTTTTGGTGATTCGATCGCTGTTCTATCCCCCTACTCTGCGAAATTCGATCGTTACACGAAACGTGATTCGTTGATTTCGTCGAGTGGGGGATAGAACAGCGAATGCTTTTTTGGTCTGCATGCACCTTTATAATATATTGATTTAAACTTTCACGATTATCACTCATATTTTCAAGGGTCTAAAACATATCACAGCTGTTAAAAGAGTCAAACGAATAAGTCAGCTGTGGCCAAGCATTTGTTGGAATCCGGACCTAACCACTGGATTGAGCTCCATAACCCGAAGTTCTGTCAACCGAATATGTTCACCACAGCCGAAAAGTACGTGAAGCTATTGAAATTAAGAAACATCGGAATTTTAATCTATATGAGGGGCAAGGAATCTATGTCGTTCGCGTTAAACCCTGTGATTTACAAAACGTAAGCGTGGTGAAACATTAATTTTGAAGCCATTGGATGTTGTGAGTGTTGTGTGTAGGCCTAGTGACTAGCCGAGAAGTCAATAATAAAGACCAAGTGCGGATAGTCTGCAAAACCCGCGCAGCTAGGTGTTGATACATTTGCTCGCCAGTCTGCCTGCGACCACCGGTATAACGCCATGCCCGAAACGTCAGGATAACATTAAACGTAAGATCCAATTCTTCAGTTATCAATTTAAAACTTACCTTAATATCCTTTACAATCCTCAAATGGCCAAAAAAGTTCTCCATATCCTCCCTATCGAACAGAGTTTGCCTTATTATCTGCCCCGCCGTTCTTTTCGGAAACGAAATCTGATGCCGGCCCTTAAACGACCGAAGCCATTCCAGCCCCGCCATTTCAGAATACTGCCAACTTCTCGGTATTTTTTTATTAATCATTTTCGCCATTTCGAACGCCAACCGCCGACAGTCTTTCGTAGATAGCCCGTTGGTGGTTAAGCCTTGAAATTTTTCAGCGAATCTCTTAACGTACTCCGCTAAGCATGATTCTTCTTCCGCGTTGAATATTCTATTAACTTCGTAGTTTGGGGTTAGGCGTATAATTCTTCCTTGGTTCTTCAGCATTTGTTGGTAGTATCTTCGTACGGTCGCGTTGCTGAGTTGGCATTGTCTGCTGGCTTGTCTCGTGCTTAATCCTGATTGGATCAGCTCAATTGCAGTTCTCATGGCATCTGCCGAGTGGTTCCCTACCTTTCTTGATGTTTTTTTTGCACGACCCATCTATAATAGTTATATTTACTAATTAGGGTACTAATAGGGTTTCCAACCGTACCTACTTTATTGTATTGTAGGTATTATACAGGGTGCAATGCAACGGAACACGATCCTTCCCGCTAGCGACCAAATCTACCAACCATTACGAGGAACTTTCAGTACCCCGCAACTCCACCAATTGTGGAAGCTACAGAGAACAATCAAACTACACAGCTGCCTCGATAGTACTTTTATATTAATCTTTTCTTTTCTATATTATAGCAATACAATTAAGAAAGAAGCCTGTCTAAGTGTCTACCTTGAACTGCCCACCAAATCTGGATTCTTCCACATGACAGAGACGGCAAGCATTCTAAAGTTGAATTCAATGTCATGCCAGCCCCCTTCGTCATGTGAAATGAAATAGACTGTAAAGAGTGTAAAGGTGTTATACCTTTACAACAACCAACATTGATATCTCTTTAAAAAAAATTAACCCCTCATTTAAAGTGTTAAGAGTTCAATAGCTTGGAATAGTACATTGTGTCATAGTACAATAGTACATTGCACAATAGTACAGTTTGTATCGATACAAGTGAAAAAAAAATTTTTCGACGAGGAGGGTGAAAGTTGAAGCCCGAGTGAAACGAGGACGAAATTCACCCCGAGTTAAAAAGAAGTTTTTAGTACAATTGATCATTGTCCAAAACTTCGGAGTGCCATCTGCACTAAAAAACGTCGTACGAGACGCGTGCAAAAATGAAATTCGTAACTCGTGTCGTTTTAAAACACTCCATATCGATCTTGTTTTAAAACATCGCCACTCGAATCGAATTTCATGTTTTTCGCACTTATGACTCGTAATGTAATATTTTACACGTGTATCGACCGACTTTTTTTACAAACAAGTGCCTTAAAAAGAGAAATTTACGCACAAAGTTGACTTTTGTGCACTAGGTAGTTAGGAAAAAGTCAATTTTCCATGTTTGCTTTCGATGTTGGTCCCATACTGAAAGTTCATCGTAATGGTTGGTAGACTCTGTCGGATGTCGGTAGCGGGAAGGATCGTCGTTCCGTTCCACCCTGTATAAATAGTATTGTATTATATCGGTACTATATACGGTTGAAGAACAATACAGTACGCAAACATAATATTTTGGGGTTTCCTACGTAATATAAAACTTCTACATTTTTTTAATCAAATAGCAACATTTCCGTTCATGATATCGTGACAATACTTACTATTTACACGAACTACACACAAAAACACTCCCGAAGTAAACACAGACACTCGTCGCGATCGACTGAGGGGCGACCGGCCATTTTGAATCGCTCGGAGCGGCAACGTCGCGTTTCACTGTGTACCAATATCACTCGAAGTACGACGTCGTGTGATGTAGAATGTAGAATAATAGTAAAAACAGCTAGACGGGACGGATTCATCGCGGTGTTTCGATCATTTTTATTTAAGCTTTAATAGTTATTTACGATATAAAATATCCTTGATACACTATTACTACAAAATAGAAGCGAAAAACTGTCCTATGACGAGTTACAACTGTGTGCGTTTAAAAAGGCATATCAACAACAAGTTATGCACATAAGAACATTTTAAGTTTCGCTACATGTAACCTTATGCCACTCAAATTAAAGTTCTATTTCGTAAGCACGCGATTGGCAGTTATGACAT
This sequence comes from Thaumatotibia leucotreta, assembly GCA_025490895.1. Taxonomy (NCBI): domain Eukaryota; kingdom Metazoa; phylum Arthropoda; class Insecta; order Lepidoptera; family Tortricidae; genus Thaumatotibia; species Thaumatotibia leucotreta. Next base: position 24,426 of record JALPQI010018371.1, read on the forward strand.
TATAAAATTAGATCATCAAGCAAGTCGTAAAATTGTATTGCTATCCGCCATAGGCTGATTTATGTTATAGAACACTATACCTTACGCCAATGTTATTTAAGTCGAGTTTAGTTTACGGCGCGTGATAATCATAACAAATGTTTACATTGGAACTGAGGAATAGTGGAGTGGAATCTTCAAGTTGTAAAACCATACGATTACCGCGATAGTTATTTATGAAATAAAATTATAAAAAACACAAAACAGATTATATAGCGTAATAATACTGAATAATATATATACGAAAATATGAATTCGATACGTTATGTCAGAATGTAATTAATAGACGCGACGCGACATATACCGATTTCAATGTTTTGTTTTATATTGTTGTATTCATAATTATATTATAAATGCGTAAGTAACTCTGTCTGTCTTGTGTTGTGGGTACTAAGCGACGATATATATAATAAATACCTATAGATAAATACTTAAATACATACAGGGTGTTCCACGACTTCCACGAGCCACTGAAAACCTTGAACGGGGTGATTTAGTAGGCTATACTGAACAACTTTTAATATGGTGCCAATCACGAAATCTAAAAAAAAATGTCTTTTTCATACATTTTGACCGCTTGATTTTTTATATGAAAAAGTCAATTTTTTTTGAGATTTCTGGGTTAGCTCCATAGTAAAAGTTATTCAGTTTAACCTACCAAATCACCCCGTTCAAGGTTTTCAGTGGCTCGTGGAACACCCTGTATATAAAATCCATAACTCAGGAACAAATATCTGTGATGAACACACAAATAAATGCCCTGACCAGGATTCGAACCCGGGACCTCCAGCTTCGTAGGCAGGGTCACTGCCAACTTAGCTACAGAGCCCGTTATATTGTATATTCACCAGATCACAATATTTTATTTTAAACTTACTTTAATACTTGGAAGAACCCCTTTCTTCACTTTTCGAAAGCCCTTCTTCGTATAGTATGTATCATTTTCCGAGAAGTGATAAGAGCAAACCACGCTAGAGTCATTTGGTTTAAAAAAATCTTCTTTCCTCTCATTAGCTATAATTTTCCGCCATTTTTCCCTTTCAATTTCATTTTTAGGAAATCTAGAATAATAAATAAGAAAGCACATTTAAGCAAAAATATTAGTTTTTGTTTGTTTTACGATTTGTATTAGAGGAAATCAAATAACAATTTACATTTTGTAACACATTAATTCAATAATATTGACAATTGGACATACTGGCCTGATACCGCAGAAGAAACAACAAGCGACTCTATGCATTTAATATTTGACTATGTTCCACTTCATACATCTTCCGTTCCCTTTCCCCTTAAGACAAGTGGTGCGCGAGGGAAAGAGCCAACCGCGGAAAGTCAAATGAAGATACTAAATTGAAATTAATTCGCAAAAAAATGTTTTAATGAGTTTGAAGGCACATTTTGCCACAAATTCATTTAATTACAAAACTAACAAGTAGTACTTACCGAAAATACGATATGCCATCCTTTTTTAACGTAGTTAACGTATTATTTGTGCACTTTTTTACGGAGCACTTCGGCATGTTCACCGGGTAACGTTCCGCGAGTGACTGAGAGCCCAACTGTTCTTAGAAGTAATATAAGCACAGTTTAAGATAGACAGATTTGAGCGTTCATGCAATATCTAGGGTATTTTATATGGGCAAACGGACTTTATTGTCAATGGCGCTTATGGCGTTATGTTCATAAGTTCGCATGGGAGACGTAAGCGCCATTGACAATCAGATCCCTTTTACCCACATAACGCCACATATAGGGGACACAAAAACTAGTCTTAACTCTTAAGTACCTACTTACCTGTTATGATAATGATCTCATTCTCTTTTAGATATGTTGATGACTATAAAAGTCTTTCTAAATGTTTTATTCTAGAATTGTATTTAAGTTATAATTTCACCTTTCTCTGTCCTTTATTATGTAACTAGCGACCCGCCCCGGCTTCGCTCGGGTACTATACCTACATAAAAACCTTCCTCTTGAATTGCTCTACCTATTAAAAAAATCTCATCAAAATCCGTTGCGTAGTTTTAATGATTTAAGCGTACAAAGGGACATAGGGACAGAAAAAGTGACTTTATTTTGTACTATGTACTGTAGTGATTCAATTAATTAAATATAGTATAGCTGCCGCTAGCAGTGAGATGAACGTCTGATACAAGGGTCAAAATTCTTTTCGTTGTCTTGTTTCATACCACTCTGTCACACTTTTAGTTGCTGTTTCGACTCGGTATGTAAAAAAAACCGGTGGTATTTCATTTTCACGCTAGATTTTAATCCATACATCAAAAATTACTGATACTGATACTGATACTAGTGGCCACTCCAGCCAGCAGTTCTGCTGCAAGGACTCGGAAGAGGTGACTACGAGAGGGAGGAAGTGTTAGTGCAAAATGGCATATGGTGTTCGCATGTCCGTCCTGCCTCACCATAAGTGGTACAGAGTCGATGGTGAATGTCAGTTTCACACCACACCGACTGAACCTCAAACACTAAAGCAATTCGGTTACGCGAGCAAACCTACTAGTTTAGCACCAACGTCCGCCGCCCCACCGCAGGCATCAACAACCTGCCCGAGACACCGGAGCACCAAGTAGATAGGACGGAGTGTAGGGTTCGCAGTCAGGATAGTAGGAGTGACAGGAGGTGGAGCCGACCCGAATACAAGGCATCGTGAAGCCAGCATGAGGGAGATAGATACTATACTTGATGTGTAATATATACTAAATATGTGACTGCATTATGCCCCCCAACCCCATCTTCCTTTCATGGTCTTCCAGTACTTTTTTTTTTCTTTTTGATATATCCAGCATATCTTGAAATTGAAGCATATCATGTGTATGTGAAGTAAATATAATCCTTGTTCCGATCGTTTTTTTTTTTAGCTGCATAAAACCACGAGACTTTTCTTGAATTTTAGTGTTGACTAACGGCCATAAGATTCTTTGTTACGTCTCATAAGTACATGATAAATAATTTTGTCGTATTCCATTTTGATGCAAGTATTTTCAGGTGCGATGAACGATGCTGTCGTTGTTTGTTCCAGGCACGTGACTTTTCACAAGCGCGTTTGTCTGTATCTGTCCTGTATTAAAATCACAACTGCTACACCACTATAACACTATTACTCACACATAAATATATATTAAACACTTAATTTAAAGCTGTCGATGTAGTTCTTATCTTGTCCGAGATACATCACTGAATCGTGAATACGACTATTATCCATAATTATGGATCCTCAGTCCACTGCTAAGCCCTCGTCTCAGCCATTACGGTACAATTCAATACTGTTTTTTTTTCTCTATCATCAGTAGCAACGTACGTAGAGTACAGGTCTTCCCTATTTTTCCCACAGAGTGGGCCAGCATTCTTTCTAACACCGTCTTCTATTCTTGTTGGGGGTCTGTCGATATATCTAAATATCAACCTCCTGGCTAATAATAGATTGATTACCCACATGTACACCGACGAAACATTCAATTCACTAACTCTTAGTAATAACGTTTAACCAGTATTGTATCACAATAGACAAATTGTTGCATTATACCCCAAAAAAAAGGGATACATTTCTAAATTTTTAGTTGCCGAGTGCCGCAGGGTCCATCACTATTACAAGGAACGTTAATGTTGTATTCTCACACTCACTTTTATTCACTCACTGGCCACTATAAAATTAAAAACACTAAATATTTGTATGGCACACACATATTACATTAGATTTAGACATTTTCCCGAAATTGATAAACGAATACAAAATGATTTTACCAAAATAGACATGCTTAACAGGCCTGCACGTGTACTTAAATCTTATGCAAACATCTGGTCAACAAAAGCGCAATTGTTTTATGGATTTTTACGATATCCCCTAGGGGTTGCTTATTGCTTATTGATTTTTTACCACTTTCTTAAAAAAGCCTTATCTCTGCCAGGCTTGTATCTTGCAAATGTCGGGACCTATTCAAAATGTTTTATGATGACAATTTAGGCCATTTGTTCGTAGTTATTAGAATTTCTCCGACTTTTTAGTGATTTTATGGTTCGCTGTTACCAGACATATTCACCGTTAGTGAAACGTGGGAAAATGATTGAAATACCTGCGGAGATTCGTCAATGTGGTAGTACATATTTAATTTCTCAATGTGCATTTAACGGTGTGCGATTTATTTATAATGTTTAGTCTCTCTCGCGATAGTGTAAGTAGGTACTTCATATTCACCCTTAAAATCAGCAGCACATTTTTTTTTCCACTCGGGCTGCATTTATTTGCGACATGTATGTAGGCCTTAAGTAATTTTTGGCAAGTAATTCATACACAGTAAAAAATTAATTCGTTTGATCTCCCCTGAATTGTATGCTTTTTTTAAATATAAACTCGTTGCAGCAGTGTGTTGGCAACTGTGGGGTCCGACCGGGGAACGTTTGCACACTCACTAGACTCTGTACACGTTTTACACATAAATGTATTTACATAGTGGGACACTTCACAAGTTCACATTCGCATATAACGCGCACTTTCGTACGATTGAACACTTTCACGAAAATGATAATCCGACATAATATTAAAATAACCAAATACACAATACACATAATTATGCACACACATACATATACACATTGATTGAACACTTTTCATGAAAATGATAATCCGACATAGTATTAAACACCTACACAATGTACTTACATAACAATTTACTTTAAAACTTGAAAAATAATTTTAATTTAAGTTAGAGAGGTGAGAGGAGACTTCAAGATTAGATTAGATAGGTTGAGATTGAGTTTGTCAGGTCCTGTTATGCCTTGATTTTGCAACAATAAATCTAAATCAAAACGATCTCACCAAGTTTGCTGAGGGAGTAGGTGTTATATGCGGCTGTATCCGCTACGCTTGCGCCTGGTCGCGCGAGGCATGCGGCTGCGCACGATGTCGCGGGTTATCAAACGCACTAACACGCACTTGCATACACTCACTGAGACACGAAAATATTATATGGACGCGGCACTTTAGAATACACAGGATAACACTATTCGCGTAATTGTAAGCAGAATTTAAAGTCGGGTTCAAGGGCTTTCTCTAATATTAGCACCCAAAAATGTTGCATTCGCTTCCGCCAAATGTTGCGTGCACATCTGGTATCGGCGCCTATTGTCTTTGTGGGACAATTGGGCCTTAAAGGAGCGGCAGGATAATTGGGAAGCGACCGCTCAGCTCGGTGTCCGAAACGAAACTCTTTAATCCATACATCAAAAATTAGAAACAAAACATCATCACAAAAATCACAACTGTGTCACGTTTTTTAGGGACAGAAAATAAGACAACGAAACGAATTTTTACCCACTTCTGTTTTTAAATTGTAACTTTGTAACCTCCCCCATGTGTTAGCAATTATTCATTTTTATTTAGAAAAACAGGCTATTATTATCAATAATCTCATAAGTTGTCTTGTTTATAAATTTACTTAATAATTATTAATTATATAGAATCAATTTGAACTCGGTCCGTTCGGTTTTCAAAGATGGCGGCACTGTGTCATCAGCCGTCAACGCGGTATGAAGTGTTCGCAGCGCTGGTTTAGCTTAAGTTAAAAACAAGATTGTAAATTGACATTAAATGTGTTAAGCTGCCCTGTGAGTATAATTTGTCGAAGTTTCCTGAGCTATCCAATATATCAGAAGTGGTAAGAACGTTGGAGAAAATCTAGTGGTATGTATTTGATCTTATATTTCAATTACGCGTAGTTTTGTTTGTTAGCACAGTGGTGGTAACTCATTGACAGAGATACCTGGAAACGTTTTGTTTTTTTTTCCATACGTTTTTTTTGAGATAATATCATAAAATAATCTATATTTAAATTTGATGAAAATACATTTTTTTTGAGACATTCGACGCTTAACGACATAATCCGCAGGTATCTTGCCATGATCAACGTTACCTTGATTCTACTTGTATTATTAGAAATGACTGTAAGAGATCAGGATGGTGTGTAATCTCACGTGCATCCCAAGAAACCATGAAAGTTTTTTTACCAATCGTAATTAGTTTATGAAACGTTGTATGAAATGCACCTTATTTAACAGGCAACAATGTTCAAATTACAATGTAAGGTAAATCGTGTTTACATTTCTGTGGAGGTAGGTAGTTGAGCGGACGGCATGGAGGTTCGCCAAGTGCCTTGCTATATGATATGTTATAATAACTAAACTTTGAACTCACCTTCGTCGTCGCTATAGTAATGATTAGGCTTAGGACTTTTCATAGCATATCGTGGTTCTAAAATCCTTGGAGCCGCTGTGTGTAAAATTTTCGAAGTCAAAGTCAAAGTATATTGTAATATTAAATATAATGATTTATACCTACTGTCACATCGTTATTGAGTTAATTTTAATAGAACGTAATTAATTTTAAAAATCCAACTTGATTTCATAAAAAGTGCATACGAATTTAGTTATATCAGAAACCATAAAAAAACTAGACAATTAGGTTCAAGACAAACTAGAAAAAGTCTTGGATCGGAAATAGCGATGAAAATGGCGAAAGTATCATGTTGTTTTTCTCGAAAGTTTCGAATCTTTCGTATAAATTACATGTAACTTCCGAACAAAAAACAAAACTGACGTTCGTCGACTTATACGACTTAAGATACCCCCGGCTAAGATCGGATGACCGCAATAACTACTGAAATAGTAGTATTTTTTTGCTCACGGGCTGTACATATTATGCATGACGCCATTTCACCCCGCCCCTCTCGCTAGTATGCAGCAACCGCTCAGCCGTATCAGTCGGGAGCTACGAACGTTAAAAAAAAGTGTTTTTTTTTCGAGAATTTTTGAAGATTCCATCTTTAACAGGAAGCTATGCACCTTCTTCTCCTTACTTTAGAGTTGAAATGAGATACTAGTCCGATCATAAGCCAAGCAGGTTTTTCAATTGGGTGTCTTGGAAAAAAAATAGTGCAAGTTTGACTTTACGTTTACTCCTAAGCTATTCGGCTGAGTGGCATCAAGTAAATTTATATTGAAAGCTTGAATTTTTTATCACGTACATCACACATCTGCAGGTAAAAGTTAGTGATAATAAATTTATGTTTTTTTTTGTAAGGTAACTAAATTTCGTATGCACTTTTTATGAAATCAAGTTCGATTATTAAAATGAAATACGTTCGATTTAAATTAACTCAGTAACGATGTGACAGTAGGTATAAATCATTATATTTTATATTACAATATACTTTGACTTTGACTTCGAAAACTTTACACATAGCGGCTCCAAGGATTTTAGAACCACGATATGCTATGAAAAGTCCTAAGCCTAGTAATGATGGCGAACTAGGCTACGTTTTAGAAGGAGCTTGGGACGGATGTTTGGTGTGGGATACTACTTGCGTAGACACCTTGGCACCGTCCCATCTTTAATGAACTACGCTTACACTACTTATTGATAAAAAAAAAAAAAAAAAAGGTAATAAATATAAGGGCCTCGGCAAAGAGTAGGTACGATTTCGTACCGATTGGCGTAGAAGCTATAGGTTGATGGGGCCCCAGCGTGCGCACGCAAATTGTTTGCTGAGATCGCGAAACGTCTGTTTGATGTAACTGGGGACCGAAGAGCTGGCGACTTTCTCGCACAACGCATCGGTATTGCGATGCAGCGAGGAAATGCCAGTAGATTGGTTCGATTTGGTCTATGAATATAATTTGTAGTAAAAAAAAAAAAATAAAAAAAAAAAAAATACGTGTAAGTAGCATGTACGAGTAAATGATGCTTGCACACTCGTAGGCAGTTATCGATGCACCGATAAGGAGTTGCAATCCTACCGAATATTCCAACTTTTTCTTAAGTGTTTTTGTTTACTGCCCAATCAAAATACAACCGAAATGATTTGTATTTTAAAGATCTTAGTGACCTACATATGGGGTACGGATGTGTGAATGTGTGCAAGTATTGGTCCTACGAAAACCAAGATAAGAATAGAAGATAGTAGATGTGCGTGTTATGCATCTTTAGGGATGTGACGATAGCATTTAATCGCATTACTTTTATAATATAAATAATAGACTTTTATTGCAACAAGATTGTCGATCATAATATTAAATGCTGGCAACCCACGTGTTCCAAATGACATCATAGGTTGTGAAATAAATATATCATCAGTGGTCGGATATCCCGGTGCAACAAGGGGTGAATGACCTCAAACATTATACTAATATGGATATACCACGGGATTCCACAAAATTACATCCAGTAAAGTTTAGTAATATTTTGTAACGCAAAATAAGTGCATGTACATACAAGCGTTTATTATTATGCGATTTCGACAATTATTTTAAAAGATAGGTACCAAATAGCCTTTTGGTATGAATATTCTTAAATAAAAGAGTTTAGCTTTAAAAATAGAAGCTTTTTACTAAGGCACAATAGGTTCCACTTCTAGAAATTGCGAACGTAAAAAAAACAGAAATATCATATAATACACGATTATTTTAATCCGTGATCAGGATTAAAACAATATTCATACCCAGCCTAAATTAAACATTTTAGGTGAGGTCTCCCGCAGATACCTCAAAATTTTATTAATTTAAAGTTAAAGAAAAATTGTATCCAATAACCACTAAATGGTGCATGGTCTTCCTGAGGTCATCAATTACTAAGTTAGAAAAAATATACCTGGTTACGGATTAAACATCCTCGTGTATGTAACATAAAATCAAACATTTTTAAGCATGAAGACTTGACACACCTATGCAGACACATTAGAGTAAATATATATATTTTATGAAAGAATTATGGCTTACTAGGCTCTATTAAGTTAAAATAGCATATAATTATTTTCTCTAGATTCTCTATTTTCAATCGATTCCTTTTCACATCTAAAATCCATTTGTGCGCCGAAAAAGTCCTTTCCACTTCTACGCATGTCAGTGGAGCAAATTTGTAAAGATACACTTCAGATTTCACAAACTGTTGTTCAAAACACTTTTTTTAATTCGGACAAGTTTGGGATTGTTCGACTTAGGATCACGAGCTCTTTCAATCCTACTAGGAGAAAAAAAGTGTCCAAAAATGTTTTTTTTTTCCATTACGCTATCGTTTTTATAGACTTTGTATGGCGATAGCGTAATGGAAGAAATTAAAAATATACGAAAATTGTGGGACAGTTTTTTTCACCTATCAGAATTAAAAGAGCTCGTGATCCTGAGTCGAACAAGCCCAAACTTGTCCGAATTAAAAAAAAGTGTTTTGAACAACGGTTTGTGAAAACGCCCAAAGATTTCGTTTATGTTCGCAATTTGAGCTGCCTTTTAAGTATACCTATCAGATCTATATTTTTTTTTTTTTCAAACTAAACCCGGGAATTTAGGTCATATCCATATTAACTTTTCTACTTGGTATCCCCTGGTGTTGCACCGGGATATCCGACCACTGTATATCATATACATATCAAATAATTGCATCTAATTAGCACCATTCTACCTACTTACATGCTATTTATTAATACGCACGAACAGAAATAATGTTTAGAATAAAATAACACTATTTTATTGTTCACCCGCGTACACGTACAGTCGAGTCTTAAAATATCTCTTCAAGTCGATCAAAGTCATATTAACATATATGTACACTTATTGTATTTTACTTATTAGACAATGTCGTAAGGGGGTACAAATATTAACTATTGACTGCCAATTCGTTTATAGACTCGATAAGATGATAAAATAAATAAGATTTGAACCAAAAGCTTGTCTGTCATAGAAACACAATACATATAAGATCTTACTACATCATTGTCATCATCACTATCAATAGAGGTACCTACTTATACTAATTTAAAATTAATCAGACGTGAATTCGTGATTAATTATTATTACATTAGATTACAACCTTAACACTTGTATGATACGCCATAATTTACAACTACCCTCCCCCTCATGTTTTACTTTCTAAATATATTTTGTTTGT
>JALPQI010018372.1:0-27653 GCA_025490895.1 Thaumatotibia leucotreta
TTGAGTATTATATATGTGACAAAAAAGTAAGTTCAATAGTGTTTAAGTAGTTTAAGTAGTTATATCATGGCTCTCTTTATTATTTAACTTGTAATTAATGGAATGTTAACTACATTTGTATTTCAGGTTCATGAATTTAATTAATTATGCTCAAAAAAAAAAGTACTTACGTAAGAAAAATCAAATTAACCATTTTGATTAAATTAATTTTGATTATTGATAAAGCATTTAATTATTACATTAACAATATTTGCTTAATCGTGGTACCTAGGCTCAACTATACGCAAATCTAGATTATTTGGTCGAGATTTTGTCAATGTGGGCTTTCCAATTTCACTAAGGTTTTCATCGATTTTCAACATCGAGTAGTGAGCAGGTGAATTCCAGATATTTTAATCGTTGTGATCATTCATTTTTAAAGCTAATGGTGAGGACAATTTGCAAATTTATACCAATAGGTTAATAGGTTGTGATTTTCACGCAACGGTAAACCAGCACAAATTCTACTGAAGTTACTAACACTTTGCGCTAGGAAATATCATCTGCCTGCATCAAGCAGGGTTTCGATATTAGGTTCATACATTTTTTTTCTGTATGAGTTAGGTTACATAAATCTTTCACGTGGTGTGGCTCTAGAACCCTAATTTTATTATAAATATAACAAATTAATTATAAAATTGTATATCAAAAACATTAATCAAAAATATTTAGTTAATAAATAATTTGATTCGAGTTTTCACAATTAGTCTTAATTTTATTGTTGGCCGAAAACAAGCCGATAGGTGGCTTCTGGTTCTTAAGAATTATTTGATGAAAACCTAATTTGTATGTCCCACAACCGTTTACTTCCGCAACGTCCCCAGGAAAGGAAAGACCTCCCGTTTTCTTTCACCGACCCACTAAAGGCCTGGCCACGACATTGATCTAAGGCGACCGGCTTAGCGGAAAGCAATACGTGCTCCCTCTCGTACCCATATCGGCATACCGCTCCAACTCATGGATTCGCTCGCCGCTGGTCGCCTTAGACCAATGTCGTGGCTGGGCCATAATAACGGCCCATTAAACAGTGTCGAGTAATTTTATAGACACGGTATAAATAATATGCAACCCGCTACCTTTTGGGATAGTGCAAGTTGTTTTAGGATTGGTGAATTTTAGATTATTCGTATTAGATTAGTATTTTTTAAACATCATTATAAATTTATATTTAAAAGATTTTTGGTGGTCACTGCGATAATACTAAAATAATTCGCAGTGCCTACTCCTATGAGAAAGTTGATCATTTGCTTTTCTCATATCTAAGAGCAACGCGAACGCATATGTTTTATTACCAATAAATGATATGGTTTTTCAAATATAATGTTATTGTATTATAAGTGAACACTTTATTGCACAAAATCAATGGCATTACAAACAAAGAATGCTGCCAGATTGAAAAGGCAAACGTATCCCTTTAAAAAACCTCTTCCAGCTATCCTATTATAATTGTTAGGTACTTGATAGATGAAAAGGGCTTGCAAAATCGACACCCAAAAATGTATTAGAGAAAAATAACGGACTGCAGCAGAATAGTGGCACTGGATAGTAATAATAAGCTAGTTATCGTGAGTAGGTAATATATATTTCGTTGAAGGCGACATGACAGAGTGTACAAAAACATAAATAATCCGTTACTATGGATAATTCAAATGTCTTTTATGATACAGATTATTGTTATGACCAGTATGCATCCTTTAATAAAATAAAATACAGAACTTTGCTTTACTTACAGATTTCGTCTGCCCTTCAGGCAATTACAAACCGTTATAGTTAGTACCAATAATGCCCTACCAATAATGCATAAAATCCACTGATGTATTGTGAAATGCATTGGTAGCCAGCTGGTCATTAAATTACCTTTGAGTCTGTAAAATACCAGACAATATTGAAGTTGAACGGTTTCACATTATTGTCACCGGGATTGCACAAGAACGGATTTACAATAATTCGGAAACTGGGGCTCGTTTTACGTAAAACCTACTCTCAAAATATCATTTGGACGGTCATGCGATTTTGATTACGCTTCTCTGTTTGCATTTATTGTCTGTCAGTCATTTGTAATATAAGTACCTTATGAAAAATGCATGTGAGCTGGGACACCATAATTAGGGCTTATGAGTAAATATGCTAGAATTATTTTGAAATGTTTTATTTTATTAAATCAGATAATTTTGAAAAGAAAAGATGTTTTGAAACACCTTACAAACTGTTTGTTTTGTATTATGAACTTATGAAAAAAAAAATGTTATCTATAAAGATATATACATGATAAACAACTAGAGTTCCCTAGCCAAAAAGGCAAAAGTAGAAAGAAAATTCGTAGTAGTTTAAGCTAACATGGTCACATTTACATTATTAGAGCTTTTTTACTTTTCATGACACCCAATTAGCGTGAGATTAAAAAATCTTAAGTAAGTTTTGTACCGACACGGAGGGTGTAATAGTACATAGAATGCTTACGCGAACTCCGAAAATTTTATCTCATACTTTTTTTCTTACTAAAAATTATACTTCTACCTACAATGTTCATAACGATTTTTATTTCGAAATTTTATCCTCCTAAAGTCGTCACGTAGATTAATCTATACCCATAAAGTTATTTGAAATAAATTGTTTATTTATAAACATTTTCCCATTAGGTTCACATATATGACATAAACTATGTAGTCATAATGGGCTTTGTGCAGAAACTGTTGTGGCATACTCAACTTTAGCATATTTCGTTGCGGCAGATTTCGAGTTGTTCGAATATTATTCGAGCATAATTTCGATGCTCCTATTTATGATGAGGCATAATCTGGATATGCATAAAAAGTATCGGCATAGTTTGTTTTAGCATAACCGAGAAGGAATAATTACAACCTCTCAATATTATCGAGGTAGTAGTAATATTCTGTACGTTACTTACTGTGTTACTGAGCTGAGTACTTTCTAGGTTGCTAAAAAAAAATAACCTAACCTATCCGAGTCGGATCTGCCCCGGAAGGTTTTGTTCGCTCGCTTCGCTCGCTCACTGCAGAAATTTTCACCCTCACAGCAAATTCTGCCTGACGAAAAATGCAAGTTTCGAACATGTGGCTATATGCCCAAAAAAAAATAAGCAAATCTAATTTCTGTCTTATAACACTCGGCGTAAATAATGACATGCCAACTTTCCAAGATAGTTTCGGACAAAATAATGTTCGAAATATTGTTATTTATGCCAAGTGATGTTTCTGCCTCTTTAAGATTATGCCAAGTCTGTTATGTCCGAAGCATTTCGGAAAAAAAATTATGCCAGATAGAGGGAACCCGTTTAGTACAGTACTCTGCCACAACCAGATTTGTGCAGGTAGCCTAAGTGTTTACAGTAATAGTACGATTTATATTTAATCAAACAAAAATAATTCATACATAAAACCAGTACAGATAAATTTAAATATAACAATAGAGTATATAGCGTAAAATAAGTATAGTGAAAAATTATATACATAAACATAAAAGTTAGTACTAAAAATATGTATGAAAAACAACATTATGAACATAAATCATTCTAAGTGATGATAATTATGAACAAAGATTACTTCTAAATACCAATCATTATGATGTTAAATGGTATAAGAAACATTTTCGGAGTTCCAAAAATCTAAGTTGCAATTTTATAAATACTTTGGCGCACCCTGAGAGCGGACATGACATGACACTGCGACATATTCATGCACTAATTTCCGAAATACTGTATTATTTATACGGAAGATATTATAAGTAAGTCACTCATACTCGTATAACTTATATCATATAAGTTATAATATGTGGTGGCGTTTGTTTATTTATAAAGAATATTTATTTGTTGACGGATCAAAATTATATGTATGTGTAAAATAAACGAAATATAAAAGTTTTCAAATAATCTGCAACTACATATTTAGTACAAACACTTTCATCCATTGAGCTACCGTTATTTTTCAATATATTATGTAGGTATATTTTTAGTAATTTAACATGGTATACGTATCCAAACTATTTTAAATTTACTTTGTAATCAATAAAGTTTATTACTCACATTTATTACAAACGTTTTCAAAATTTAAAAGACATAGGTATTTAATAAACTCCTAATCATCACGTTTATTACAGCGAAATATCTTTAGGTAATCGCTGTTTACTCGAAATTATGTTTCTGTTACATATATTCTTCCACGTCAAACGTATTAAAAACCGGCCAAGAGCATGTCGGTCCATGCTCAGTATAGGCCCTTATACTAGAACCCTGGACTCCGTAGTTATTCGAAAACAGTTGGGCCGATTATGTTCGAAATAGTTTTATTTTTAAGTATTTTATAGGCAAACTATTCTTGATTTTTTTCATATTCGGTTATCTCCGAAAATATTGACATAAAAAAAAACTTTATTTCAAGACCCTTACTCTATTTGAAATACCTATTCAACGATACCCCATACCCCACACTGTAGGATTACAGCAAAGTAAAAAATCATCCCCACTTCAGAAGTTCTGGTGGTACCTGCCTCTACAAATCTACTTTTATTCTACCATTTGGTTGGCATAATCAATATGTATACTCGTACCTGTACCAAATTGGAGATTTCTAGTTAGTACTAAGAGCCACTGAGCTATTATGCTGCGGATAGATAAACAGGACGAAACTATAAGGGTTCCTTGTTTACTACGGAACCCTGAAAAGCGGGTTAAGTTAAATAAGAAATGCTACCCAGCTAAATCGAATAGCTTTCACAAACGTGGGTTAGATTAGACCCTTTCATGAACGAATTGCTGCCACAGACTGGGTTTTGGTTAGGTTCAAATTACGTCCCTTAAAAAACGAACTGCTACCTATCATAAATGTGGCTTAGGTTAGGTTAATCGGGTAAGAACATTTAAACGAAGTTACCACAAAAATGGGTTAGGTTAGAACTGCAACCCTTTTTAAACGAACTACTAATACAAAAGTTGGTTAGGTTCAGTGGCGGCTGTACCTAAAGTGCGCTCGTACGCTGCACTACCAGTAGTATTTTATGCAACCCTTGTTTAAGAGAGGTCAAAAAAGGTGAATGGCGTGGGTAACAATTTTCGGCTTCACCTCAAATTGTTATTAAAGACGCCACGAGATTTTTTTCCATCAATCCACTGTTGAGTCACACGGCAATTGTAATAACCAAATTCTTTCTCATAACATAAGTACGCCTTATCGTTTGAAATCCTAGATGAATTCTTGAAGAGCTTAGTGATTTATAGTAAACCAATTTATTAAGACACTTAATTATTAGAACAATTTGAACCTTATTTCAATGTCATAGAGCTTGTACCGTATAATTTTTTGTTTAAAATCAGTTTGGTTTCTCGAATGTCATGTGGTACTTAAAAAGAATGCCGCACGCAAAGATATTCGTTACAAAACTGAACCATATTATAAAATATTAAAAAAGGGCGGATCTACGAACTTGCATTCATATAAAAAAACTAAAATGTTTATGATACAAACTACAGGGTCATGCCCAATAGGCGTTTATAACTAGACGTGTTCACACCCATTGATTAGGTCAAATTGGACTTTATGTTAATTAAGAAACAAGATTTAATCTTTGTAAAGTTTAAACAGAGTTATGAAATTCAGTATGGGTTTTCAAAATACCAATGGTATGCAAGAAGGTGTGAATAGGTTAGTGGGGAAGGGGTGGTTTAAAAGCGTGTGCACGAGCAAATTCGGGATCTTTTGGCAGCTTGCGGAACGTTGGACGAAGTTCTCATAGTGCAGGTTTAGAGTCCATCTAGGTCATTCTAGGTTACCTGTACATATTATCTCCTGAAACATGGATTTTGCTAGTATCTTGCGATCCTAGTGAGGTCTGGTTTTGGACATGGTATAGGGAAACTAGTTGTGGGGTTTCATTTTGATATCTTAAATAACTTTGTGTTAATTTTTGTGATTATAATTAATTCATTACTTATTGTTTTGTGGTCCAGAATAGTGCTAGTGTTTGATGTTTTAAAGTAGTGTAAAGTTTTGTTTTGTGCGTAGAGTTGTTTTTAATTTTAGTAGATTGTATCTATTTCGTTTGTTTGTGCCCAGGCAAGTGCTAATATTTTAGAATATTGGTGAAGTTTAGGCTACAAAACAATAGTCTATTAAAAGATGTAATTTCTTGTTTTTTTACTTAAGTGCCATTCATTAATTGTGTTCAATATGTGAAGTTTTCGGTTTGGATTATTTTAGTGATATTTAGCACTATAATGATCTTGATTGGAAGAGTCGCATATTATAGTTATTTAGTGGTTCATTTCTAAAGTGTTTTGAATAATTGTGGGATAGGGAGAACTAGTTCAATCCAGCACAGTTTGCTGGGCAATTAGAGAGAAAGAACAGGTACCAGAACGGTGACAACGTCGGTTCTTGCGTTCTAGTTAGCGTTCTTTAGTTTAGTGTTGTAAATATCTGGTGGGTCCAGACAGTTACCAGCATTTATTGAGACTGGTGTTTTACCACTAAGTGCCGGACGATTCGGAAAGTCAACTCTGATTTTCTAAATTAGCCAGTTGCTTAGTCCTTTTTATCTATATATTGATATATTCACATTTATTCGTCAGTTTGTTACTTTTTTGTCCCAATCCCTATCGAGAAGGAACAAACAGCACACGGGAAAATAGGGCGTTAGTCTAATGGAGTTTTCCCATCCGAAGTAGATAGCTTTAGCCTAGAATTTCCCATTGCACATCGGGAAATTACGCGTGTAAATTAAATGTGCACCACGGGGTGCTACTTTGCATATATTTCGGTAGAATAGTTGGATAGTGTAGCTGTTAGGGCTAGGAATATTATAGGCGTAGGTTTTCTAGGATTCAAGTGATTTTCTAATTGTTGAGATGTATAAGCCATTACATATTTTCATTAGTTAGCTAGGTTCCGGTACATATATGGCTTCTTAATTTGTTTACGTAAATTAATTACGGGTTTATGGGTTACATTTTAATATACAATTAGCTAGGATATAGTGTGGGTTTAGGGACAGGTTAGGATTTTATTACATATATTTATTTACCACATATCATCATTGGTGACACCCAAGTGGAAGTCGTGCGTGATTACGTATATCTTGGACACTGTTTATCTTTTGATCAACGAACCCAAGAGAAAGAGGTCGCTAGACGAATTCAGCTGGGTTGGGCTGCATTTAGTAACCTGTCGCGCGTCTTTAAATCTAAAATCCCCCAGTGCCTTAAGACGAAGGTATTTAACCAATGCGTCTTGCCCACCCTCACTTACGGATCAGAAACTTGGGCGCTCAACAAGGGAGTTCTACACAAAATGAACGTGACACAAAGGGCCATGGAGCGAGCCATGTTAGGTATCTCCCTTGTTGATCGTGTTCCAAAAACAGACCAACAGCGAAATCCGGCGCCGTACGAAAGTATCCGACGTCGGTAAACGAATCGCACAGCTGAAGTGGAGATGGGCAGGACACTTGGCGAGAAGTAGCGATGGGCGGTGGACGAAGCAGGTTACTGAATGGTGGTCAGGGTGGTCAAGAAGATCTGCTGGGAGACCACCGACAAGATGGTCCGACGACATCTGCCGAACCGCAACAAAGCAATGGATGCGATTAGCACATGACCGAGGAAAGTGGCGTAATAAAGAAGAGACCTATACCCAGCAGTGGGTGGACACGGGCTGAATAGATAGATAGATAGATTTATTTATGACACAAATAGACAAACCTGACTTACTATTTGACAATTTATATTTTGCTCCTTGCCATTCTACTGGTAGTATAAAATATTGTGAGAAAATTAAAATAAATGACTTACAATATTTCGTAACGTTAGAAGCACTTTGTTTTTGAATATGAAAAGAAAATATTTATTTGCCCGTCTCTTAGCAGTGAGTACTAAGACTACATTCTGTTTTCTATGGTTCTGTAATTTTCCAACACGACCTTAAGAATACAAGGTCTTACTTTCTGTCACAAATCATACTAGTAACGGTATGTAATTTTCAATGAGTAATTTACCCAGGCTAGATCACAGTAAGATCGTAGTTCACTTTGGTCCAGAGATGATACAAAATGGCTACACCTACAGTTTGGATAGTATTATTTAATTGAATTTAATACAAGAAATGTATTGCAAACATTACAAAATTCTGGATAACTAGAGTGGATCTAATACTTCTGCTCCTATCAGTATTTTGTTATGTTAAAATGTCCCTTTGCAAAATCCTCTCATACAAGACAAGAAATGTCACAAAATAATGACAGGAAGGACAAAAAGGTCATGTCATTATTAAGTTCCTTCAGAACTTCAGAGCCTTCAGCACGGGAGCGGAATCCTGGACTGGAAGATGGATACGGAAGCTGCGGGGTGGGGCAGTTTCTCTAACCCCCAAATAAAAATCGCCTTATGCGAGACAAAAAAACAGGCTTAAGGATTAGTAATACTTAATAGGTAATATTTATTGCAGAAATTTTGTGTTGAAATTAAATTATTTATAAAATGGATACCGCAACTTGTTTTTGCCGGCATAGTCTACATGACTTGACAAATGACTACACTGATTTAACAAATGAAGATCTTGCGAATCTAGTTTGCCGCGGCTTCGGTTTATGAAAATCGAGTTGGCTATGCACGGCCCGTGCGCCCGCCGCCGCCTGCAGTTGGCGCAAGCAGGTCTGGTGCTTACACATTTTGCTTAACGAAATTAGACTTTATAGTCATAGCCATAAAGATCGACTCAATTATACATATTTCAGGTGCCTTTACTTTCGGAAATAAATCTATGAGCATGATTTCTTTTAAATTAAACATATTAGATACCAAAGAAAAACGACCAAGATTACCTAATGTCCGAAGTGGGGACATTAGGTGATCTTGGTCGTTTTTCTTTGGTATATGACATCTAATATTTATAATTTATATAGTATTAAGTAGTGTGACTACTGGGGAAAAATAAAAAGTACAAATCAAAATATTTAGTTAATAAATAATTTGATTTGTGTTATCGCAATACGTTCAATAAATGATTGCTTTTGTCCAACTCTGTACTATTATATTATCAGTACCTACTGGTTCCTATTATACTTATTCTTAAATTTAATCTCTATTTTTCTTAAAATGCGTTGCACATTCAATTAAAATTAAAAAATAATTCTTCTTTATACAGGGTGTTTTTTACCGTTAAAAAGAGAAGCTTATTTAGGTTAAATATAATTTTCTCGAACATGCAATGAAATGTTGTCATGATGAGATAATAGTAAAGGATTTTCATATAAATTTAACGGCCTAGGCCGGTAAGTAATTTTTTTTAATGGCGTCAGTTTTCATGAACAGGTTAAACAGCTAAATTCTGTTTTTTTTATTGTTGTATTTTTTATTTCATTGCATATGTTTGAGAAAAGCACTGTACATGCCTCGCCGTGAAATGGGCTTACCGGCTTCGTATCAACGTCCGGCTTCACTACGTTCGGCTGTCCATACTTACTCAGCCGGTAAGCCCATCTATTCCGGCGTCTGCAGTAATGTACTATAATTTCTCTAAGAAACTTGTTTTTGTCACCTATATCCAAATTTTTAGAAAAGTTAATCAATGTTCGGATTACTAACTACTTCAATAAAATTAACATGATTTCAAATTCACAGTTCGGATTTAGACAGGGGAAAAGTACAGAGGACGCTATTTTAGCTCTCACTACACAAATTACTAAGCAAATGGACACAAGCCGAAAATGTTTAGCAATCTTCCTTGATTTGAAAAAGGCTTTTGAGAACGGTCTCTCTCTCCATTCTTGTCCGTAAGCTAGAAACTATGGGTATAAGAGAAAAACCTCTACAGCTTTTGGATAACTACCTCCGGGGCCGCTGTCAAGTTGTTAGGATTGGAAATCATGTTAGTGCTAAAAAAGATGTCACTTTTGGCGTGCCTCAGGGAAGTGTGCTGGGCCCAACTCTTTTCCTGGCTTATCAAATCTGGGCATTGCCAGAGGGGAGATTTTCTCTTACGCAGATGATACTGTAGTTATTTTTAACGATAGTACCTGGCCTGGCGTTTTTGATAAAGCTGAATAAGGTCTGAAACATATACTGTCGTGGCTAAATACTAATCTACTGACACTAAATATATCTAAAACTAATTACATATGCTTTACGAAATACAAAACCACACAACCACCAAACACTCTTAACTTGAAAATGCATATGTGTGACTTTCAATACACCATAAATTGTACACCGCAAATTTGTAAACTTGTAAAAAATATTAGCCTATGGACTAATATTACTAGTCTAATAAGGTACGAGAAATAGGCCCCTGAAATTAACTTTTGTGTTATTCTTGAGGTTCTCTCACACATACCATTTAATTTATTATGTATGAAAACGAAAAAAGATTTTTTCATAATATTTGAATATACTGCATACTAATATTAAAATATTTTAATGTTAAGTCGGTAATTACAATCTTCGTTTATTTCTTTATTTATTTTTTTTTGATTGTCCACAGTTAGTCGATATGGAATCAACATCAAACATCAGCCAGTACCTCCACACGCGTGAATTGACAACAGCTGCAACGGCTTTAGACGTCGTCCGCAACGTTACGAGCAACGCTACACGTATTGTTTCGAGCACCGCATATGAATGGCGCTTTATACTGCCGCCGTACTTCTTGATATTCTTGCTATCAATATCTGGAAACTGTTTGGTTATCGCGACGCTGGCTAGCGACAAGAAGATGAGGACCGTCACTAACGTGTATTTACTAAATTTGGTAAGGTTTGTTCATTAGGTACAATAAAATTGTGCTTAACCTATGTACCTATACCTTTACCGACCTAAAAGTAATAAGCAATAAGAGGTCCACGGAGTAAGTCAAATCTTCAATATGCATAACAACTTAAGTTAGTATCATCATTACGCATACAAATCGAAAGTCATATTATTTCATTCTATACATTCTTAGACAGAATAATTGAAGACATACTAAGCAGTTGTCATATATTTTTTGTGGAGATAGGCTTAAATTATAATGAATCTAGTGTCATAAGATAACAGGTAAAAGATATCTTTATCCATAACTTTATCGTGTAACCATTCGTGCCATAATAATGATCAACGATAAACTAGCCAATGAGTAATAAGTTCGCGCTCACGCGGGGCTCCTAATTCTGCGTAGTTTTCCCTTCGGGCATTTGAACAATCCGAACTACGAGTATTTAACCTAACCTGCCTATTCGGAGAAATCTATTACTGTAGATAAATGTACTAGTATTGGTAGGTAGGTACTTGTAAATTATATGATGACCACTAAATACACCGTGTTTTAATTTATTTCCGTTAAATTAAAAGGAAGATTATTTAGGTCAAAAATAATCAATATTCTAATGTTACTTTTTTTGACATGTGCCGTCACTCACCTTATCTTAGAGATCTTATTCTTAAGGTTCTCTCATACTTGCCATTACAATTATGTATAAAACGAAAAAAAAACGTAATTAACAAGAGCCGATATACGAGGGCCCCGTTTCTCGAACGCGTGTAACTTGTAATACAAGTGGAAGTCTCTTTTTAGCACTATTAATTAGATAAGGACTTCCGCTTGTAATTACAAGTTACAAGCTTTCGAGAAATAGTCCCCAGGCAACTTCTATTAATGTCCCAAGTAACCTGTCCAATTTAACGGAAATCTAAAAAACACCCTGTATATTACTTAATTATTTAATCAGTATAAATACTATGCTTTACAATACATACTTTGAACCCGAACCAATTATGGTTATCGAGAAGATGACTTTTGATGCTTATTAAAAACATTACTATTAAAATTATAATATTACTTATTTATAACAAAAAAGTAGGTAGGTATGTTCGAGAATTATTCTAAGTTAAAAAAATAATACGAACAATCTTATGCGAAAACTGTACTTTGAACGCGAACCAATTATGGTTATCGAGAAGATGACTTTTGATGCTTATTAAAAACATTACTATTAAAATTATAACATTACTTATTTATAACAAAAAAGTAGGTAGGTATGTTCGAGAATTATTCTAAGTTAAAAAAATTATACGAACAATCTTATGCGAAAACTGTTACGACGTATAAAAATATGACACTAGTTGAAATGCGACCACAGGGACACTCATTATGAAATATGTGGACACGCACGTGAATATGGAACAACGTAAATCTGTACACAATAGCAACATGAGACAACATGAGACAGCCCTTTAACGCAAAAAAAATAGAGCTAAGAAGGTTGCGTGGTTCGGAAAAGGTCGTATGTCATTCTTCAGTAGCAAGTAATGACATACCTTCCGCACTAGCATCGAAATGTACTATTCTATTTATATTTCTATATTTACGTTGGTTGCACTATCATCAGTATCATCTCTAAAGGTAGGCACGGATTAGTTTTATTTTCGAAATGAAGCGCATAAACATAATTAGGAACCAGAGATGTTACGAATATTCGCGTTCGCATTGGCATATGCGAATGATTGGCATTGTTTTAAACATTCGCCTTGACATTCGCATTCGCTTCAAACGATGCGAATGTTTTGCGAATGCGAATATGTGCAAGTCACTGCTTGTCCCGCCCGCGTCGACCGCTCAATTGTTTAGCGCAGCGGGACTTATAATATCAGCCGCTTCGCAATCGCCTTATGGGCGAGAAAGCAACGAAATTACTTTTTTTAATATCGACGCTGGAAAGGAGAAATTGGATAAGCGACACTTTTGAAGATATTGAGTTATATACACCGTTAGAATCGGCAAATTTTTCTGCGTCGAATGAGCTAGGTTTCGTATTCATCTGACAACTTTTGTGTCGCTTATCCCATCGGTGGTTTAGATCATTTTCAATCATTTTTTATTACTAAACGACTTGGTTTTTGACAACTTTTAAGAAAATGGAGATTAGATAAAATATAATTCAACATAATGAATCTTGGATTATTTTACCTATTTGTCATGACAGGTTAAATTTTACTTGGATATTTTTGCTGTGTAACAACTAATCATCACTTGTGGGTTAGCTATTTCTACATGACTGTATTATATGTTCTTATGTCGTTTGGACAATTTTACCTTTATCTTAATTTAAAATTTAAGACGGTTAGACAATATTACTTGACTATGATATCTGAATCTATTGGCGCTTATCCATTTTTACCCCTACATTTATTTATGAACCATATGTCGCTTAGGTATCCCTTTTTACCTGAATTTACATTAGAATACTACTGTCACTTATCCTAACTTGCATGAATGAAATGTCAGTCAAATTGTTAGTAACAATTTGCATTCATAAATGTCTGCTATTTTATTCTTTGTCACTTTATGTAGAAACATTTGGCAGAGGGGTTGTCCTGTCAATTGTTCCTCTGCGTTAAATAAAATGTTTTTGGAACTTTAATAAATAAAAATATAAAAAGAAATAGGCACTACCTAAAACTATTTTTTAAGTGTTATCATAACGTAATACGGTGGATAAACATACCAACAGGTACGGTTGTTAAAAGAAGATAGTTTTCAAGTGCCTCGTTTGTAGGTAGATACAGGTACTAACTATTGTCGGCTCAATAACGAGATATCCTTGTTGATTTTGCATGTTTTAAAATAAAGAGAAATGATCTCAAATAGAAAAACAAAATATATTTGTTTTTAATACTTAACAATAACTATTACTTACTCACATACTTATAAACCTACTTTTTGGAATAAAGTTATAAAAATACCTAAAACATTGGCTTTCTTTTTTCACGTGTAAGTAAATTCGTTTACTAGTCACGGAATGTTAATCTTGTAATTGAAATGACTGACTATGAAGTCTAAAATAGTTTCTCATTATAAGTATGTGGATATTTCTT
Source organism: Thaumatotibia leucotreta (assembly GCA_025490895.1). NCBI lineage: Eukaryota > Metazoa > Arthropoda > Insecta > Lepidoptera > Tortricidae > Thaumatotibia > Thaumatotibia leucotreta. The sequence goes on from JALPQI010018372.1 coordinate 13,895, forward strand.
ACTGATATATTTATGCTATTTTTTTCAATTTATATATTTTTACCCGAATATAAAATAAGCCACATCGGCAGTTAGATAATTTTAACATGATGAATTTGTTATTTAAGTCTCGGGTGGACTTTTTTACCTTCCTTATTTCTTTTACAACGTGTTGGTTAGATAATTTTACCTGAATCAATTTTTCCGACCATTTTGCTTAAGCGACAGTAAATCCTTAGAATAACACTTGAATACGTTAAATAATTAAAACATCACATAGAAAACACATTTATGTCCATAAATAATGCTTCAATTATTTGATTTGGCCTGCTAATTAATTTTAATGATTTTTTTTCGAAAATCTCGGCGGTTTTTTGCCTCTCCTGTAAAGTACGCACTGTGTCGCTTATCCAATTTCTCCTTTCCAGCGTCGATATAATCTTTTTAAATTTTAATTATTGACACGATGAACGTTGTCACACAAATCTTATAATTGGTAAATTTAATAAATAATAATCTATTCAATTGGTAAATTTAATAAATATAATTGTGTTTGTTTAAATGCATTTCAGCGATATTCGCATTCGCATTCGCACATTCGCATTCAGATTATTCGCATTCGCGAATGTGAGACACGCGACTTTCGTGACATCCCTGTTAGGAAGTTAGGAACCTCTAATGATTAGGCTCTAATTGTTCAGTGCTACTTAAATAGATAATGACGAATAAACGTTTTATTAGCCCTTAAAATTAGTTCCTAGATAAAATAGGGAATATTTTATTCTTCAGTGTAAGTCGCTACTTTGTGTCAACAAAAAAAAATTAGACATGATCTATTTTCCGAGTTTTGTAACTAAAAGGGCATAACGCTACCCTCAAAATTTCATCGTGTACACGTCCGTTCGTACGTGACGACCATTTTACTTGAATGCCATTAAATACACATGCTCCCAAAAACATACAGATGCGAACCCCCCGGTTGTTGAGGCATTTAGGGTTCGTGCTCTGGTTTCTGGTGACGAGTAATTTATAAATATAAAACTTATTTAAAACCAAAAATAATTCCTTAAGCATAAAACATCGGCCAAGCCCAAGGTCCCGCAGTTTCTACCGCCACCGGAACGAAGTCGTACGTTGGCTCCGAGGCAGAGTAATTATAATTATTTACTTTGACCGCATTCTCCGCTGCCGATCTTCGGTGTGACTGAAGAGAGACACTGCAAGCGTATTGACGCATGTTGCGTCCCACAAGAGGCACCGACACTTCTGCCATGGTACCAACGTGAGACCATCAAACCTCTTTCCATCCGTCCGGCTCAACCCTGTAGGCTCTAGAACATAGGATACGCCGGCCACCAAAGCCCGACGAATCAAATAATTGATGTCATGATGCCTTGAAATCGCCCCGCACACTAGACAAACAAGGCGTCTATTCACTTCAACCATGGCCCCACATACGCATCGATGCGCTACACATACCTTGCACCCTAACTACAAAGCAACTCCAATTCTCATTTTCTGCTTCAAATGTTCTTGTGTATAATTCAATAGTTATAGTTATAGTATTAAATCAAATTTTACAGTCACAGCCGTAATTTTTTTATATGCTATATCCCACAAGGGGAATCCAAAAAACCGATTACTGCTGATTAAGCTAAAAGTCTTATGAGCAAGGTCTGCAAAATACATAATTAATATGTATTCAAGTCAATGAAACAAAAAAAAAATCGACAAAATAAATAAACATATATGTACTCGTATTATGACCGCCAGTAACAACAGCACCTCTCCGGAACTCTGCTGGTAAATCTAAGACAGGTCTTGAGACTGAATACAGCCATGGTTCCTCATCATTCAAGTAGTCGTCATTGCATAGTAACCCTTTCCTTTTTGAGAATACCATAACCAATGTACATTTTGAATGAATTATAGGGCAGTTCCCATACCTCTTGAGAGTACTTTGTTGAAAATGCAAACACAGTGTCCCATAAAAGTCATAAATATCAGTTCGGAGTTCACGGTTTATACCTACATCATATTTTATATTAACTTCGTCGCAACCTCCAGAAAGAGTGCTTGAGCATTTGAATGCGTCAAATCTGTCACCGAGAATGAATAATGAAAGCCTTTCCAAATGTTATGATGTAGGTAGATATTGGGAATTTCCTTACAAGCGCCGTAGAGTGTTAAATATGGATTTAATCTTCTTAGATAAGTTATGTGGGTGGTACTGTGGGTAGATGGATGCATTATTAATCATAGTACAAACTTAATAATCTGACACCAAGTCTGTCTGGGTCCCGTTGCTTGTTAAAAGATAATTATAACATTGTTCGCAAAATTTTCATCATGCAAACCTTGGGGCTGATGGAAAGCCCGTTATTAAAGGGAACCGAGGGTTGAACTCTACATTCGGTCCAGCAGGCTTAGCACATGATGGGTGCGACAGTATGTCGCCGCGAGATAGATATCCCGTCCTTCACTGGCTATATTAACAAAAGAGGGACGGATAGACTATCTCGCGGCGAGATACTGTCGCGCCAATCATGTGCTTAGCATACAGGACTAAATAGTTTCCTGAAGACATGGGAAAAAAGAGATGGACATATCAATTCTCAACATATTTACTAACGTACTTCTTAAAATTTAACATTAATTAAGATCCAAATTATCAAAATAGAGTTTCATTCCAATATTCTAGTTATGATAGTACATATTTAAGGTTCCACATTGTATACGACTAACAAAAAGACTACACGTTTGTACGCTAATGGCCGTTTAAACCAAAAGAGCATTCGCTGTTGTAGCGCCCGTTCTAAGAAATCAACCAATCCCGTTTTGTGCACCGATCGAATTTCGTAGAGTGGGAGGTTAGAACAGCCAATGCTCTTTTAGTTTGAACGCACCTTAACTAATGCAGGAAATACCAGTCTTGAAACGACAAATTATTCAAAAAGCCGTGACTATTTACATTTCCATTACCTGTTAATGCGGCTGTTCATTAAAACTTTGAAATATGTTCCGCAGGCAATTTCGGACTTCTTGCTGGGGGTCTTCTGTGTTCCATTCACCCTCGTTGGACAAATCTATCGCCGATTTCTCTTCGGGCCAGCTCTGTGCAAGCTGATTCCCTTTCTTCAAGGTCAGTTTTTTTTTTCAGCGCGCCAGTCCGAACAAGAGTATATTTTTGCTTAAAAGAGTTAGACAGCATACGATTCCCTGAGTGAGACAAGATGATACAGTGCCTACAGTGGGTATACAAACATCTTGAGTTCTAAAAAAATATTCGGTATATTTCGATTGTTTTTGTAGTGTGTATACATTATTACCGGCCAAAGCATTAGGGTTCCGTTGCCGAATATGTTCGAAATTATTTTCCTTCAAAGTATTTTTTAAGCCTGTCATGCTTATTTAATAAATGTAATGTAATCAATCATGATTTATTTCATATCTTTCGGGCCAACGTATCAAAAGTTAGGGACAGGACATTTTTTTTTAATTTTCGAGCGATTATCTACGAGAATATTGACTTAAAAAACTTCCTTGTGACCCTTATTCTTTTTTAAGGACCTAATCAACGATACCCCACACTATACTCGTAGAATTTAAAGAACTAAATAAAATACTCACTCACTTTACGTTTAATTTGTTTTTCTATATTTCTCGACTTGAGAGGCATAAGGTCGGTTCTGTGAGTATATCAAACTTTGACCTTATCTCTAAAGCATAAAGTTACACTTACAACTCAGAGGAATTGCTAAATCCGACCTTATGTCTTTCATGTCGAAATTTTATTTTACCACTTAATCGGCATGAATAATATATGTAGGTATACCCATAAGTACCAAATTGCAAATTTGCAGCACTGAGCTATGGCGGACAGATAGACATAGCGAAATTATAAGGGTTCCTTTTTTACTATGGGACCTTTAAAAGAATGACGACACAAGAGGTACCTCTTTATTCGAATTTGGAATTTGGTACTTATGGGTATACCTTCATAAACAAGGCTAGGCTTACGATAGTCACGACCGTGTTTATCGTTGTTGCCGTTACGTTAATAAGGTGGAAGTACCAGTACGAAACATATTAACAGAAAATATTTATTTGAATCACGATATTTTGCTCATAAATTTACATAAATTATTTTCATGTTTTTTAGGAGAGGAGTTTGTAAGTTTTGTTAAATAGTACTTATTTTATAGGGTGACAATATCAAAATTTCTCAAAATTGCTAATTATCTTAGTCATATCCATTATACGAGTAAATGTCAGGTACTTTTGCTGGCAGTCCCAATAGTTGGCACCTCAGTACAAGTTTGAATGTCACATATTGGGACATTAAAAATATCAACTCATAAATGTCAGCCTATCTTCAAAATTATGCAAATATTAGATATAAGCTAATTATTTCAAAGTTGGAATACGAAGCATTAATATATATAAGCGCATACATTTATCATCGTTTAAATGCCCTAATAGTTGATTTTATCTTATCGATGGAAACTCAAGCTATGTTGACGAGTATTGGTACAGCGCCGGGTACTTCCACCTTAAGTACCTATGCACGTGCGATAGTGACGCGTAGCACGATAGATAAATTAAACAGGACCGTCATAATCATAAGCCACCAGAATGAAGTTTTTTTTTTTGTACAGGGTCGCGTTTTATAAAGTTACAATTTACAATTTCGCTGTTTGCCTCTCTTTCTAGCTAATACGTGCGTGCGTTAGAGAGGCAAACAGTGGTCTACGGCTACGGTTTTTGGGCTGATACTGACTAAAACGCAGTACATTAGTCGATTTTCATGATTTTTAGCATGTAAACTCATAGTATCTCGTTTATAAAGAAACTAATTAAAACACAGTATACAATTTTTATGCTAAAAATGTTGTACTGCGTTTCCGGTTTCATAGATTAATAACCATAATTACTACTTAAGACGCAGTAGGAATAAAATAACGATATTTAAAGTGGTACGCTACTGTTCAAATAAGTATCGTATTGCCATCTAAACTGCAGTAACAAGTTCATTAATGTACACATTATGCTGTATATTGTATTATTGTTATTTGTCAGCCTCCGTAGCCTAGTTGGTAGTGACCCTGCCTACGAAGCTGGAGGTTCCGGGTTCGAATCCCGGCGAGGGCATTCTTTGTGTATTTATTTATCACAAATGTTTGTTCCTTGGTCATGGCTGTCTATGTATTTAAGTATCTATATGTATCTATCTATTATATATATCGTCGCCTGGTACCCACATCACAAGCCTTAATTGAGCTTACCGTGGGACTAGGTCGATTTGTGTAAGATGTCCCAAGATATTTATTATTTATTATTATTTTAAGGGGCAAATTTGAGTTACGAGTAGTTCCATCTCGAACGTTCCTTAAAGAGGGCTTATAGTGATATCGTTAGAATATCCTGTTTTAGGTAGTAAAATAATTGTTGACCTGTTTACAATTTAAAACAACCAAGGTGTCGTCTGTTGATAACCGAATAAAAACTTATATAGTTGAACACATTTAAAGGTATTATTACCTAATTATTAGGTTCTTAAAAGACAAAAAAATAACCTTCTCTTTAGTTTGTACACATTTAATTTTGCTATGCGAGTTATGGTTCATAGGCGACGGTATCATCTTATTAAGCAATGCCTTGCCAACAAATATCATCGTAATGTCATAATATTGTTACATTTGTTCTCGATTGCGGTACCTCGCCGTAACGTATGAAGTAGATTATACATATGAATTATACGAATACCGCCAATACCGGTCAGTAATCGAGTATTTAGAAATTTGTATTTACCTGTTTTGGGATTCGATAAGATTGCTACATACTTTTTGGTTTAAGTTTCTTATACGAGTACGGTAATTCCAGATGCATTTAACAAATTTCTTTATGTTAGTTTAAATTCAAAGCTAAACATGAAATATAAAAATAAATTCTTAATCATTTCTTTCATGAATTGCTAAATAAAATATAAACGGTGTTATTAAATTAGTCACGGATATTTAAGGGACGTTAATTAACATCAAAACAATTAACTTTCACTAGAAATTAAAAAATAAAAAACATTTACCGAACAAAAAAGAACATTATATTTTATTTTCTAAATAATCACCCCTATGTAATATCCTGTCAAGATGTCTGTTTAACACTGTCTGTCATGGCCTTATTAAAGGCCTCCACAAACCGGCCGGCGGTTCTAGAATTATTATTATGACTAAAGAGGTTTCATTTATTTATCTTATTAACAGGGTGCTTTAACGAAGCAAATTTGTTTCCTAGTTTTCTCCAAAAAAACATAACAATAGTACATTACTACCGAGGCCGGGAAGTGACTGGTTGCCGGCCGAATATATGTAGACGGCCGAGCGAAGCGAGGCCGGATAGTATTCGGACGGCAACCCGTCACTTCATGGCCGAGGTATGTATAATGCTTTTCTCAAACATGCAATGAAATGAAACAAAAAAAAATTATCTTCTTTCTAAGAAATTATAAGTCAACTACATAAGTAAGTCTTTGAAACACAACAAAAGTCAAATACGACACCGACACCTCATTTTTTTTTTAAGATTGACCTGTTTGAAAGTTGCAAATTTTTTATTTAAAAAAGCGGTATTAGACGACGCGGACGGTTGGGTCCAATTAATCGCATGCAGTGATCGGGGCCGACGGATCGCGCCGTATAATACTGCTTTTTAAATATTATTTTGAGTATTTATTATACATTTATTTTAAATTATATAATTTAAATACCTAATTATAACTGCAAAAATTTGTCAATATTTTTTTTTATACTAATATTACTTACAGATAATTATTGGCTAAAAGCCAAGATGCCAGGTCACAACCCTATGTCAAATGAAAATTAAAAAAGAGGTACTTGCCGGCCTAGGCCGGCAACGAGCTACTTCCCGGCCACTTTTTTGGCACTTAACTACAACATTTCATTGCATGTTTGAGAAAAACCTATAACGTGTCATACATAAATATACTCCAGGAGCGGAGTACTATTGTAGTAATAGGTTATGATTAATGACAATTTAGTCTTTTATAGGGTTTTGTATTATAAAATACAGTATTCTAAAGACTTTTTGATTTATAACTGACACGAATACGCAAGAAATTATATTTATTTAAATTAATCGTAGAAGTGCTACGCCATAATCAGTCGTGACCTTACTCATTGAAATCAATGTAAGGCTAAATATAATGTGTCATTTGCTATGATTACAACAGATACTGGTACCTAAAGTTGATTGTTATTTTATTGCTTAAGAAAATGTGGTAATAAACCTTAATTTTTGTATTATTTACGACAAATTCCTAAATAAACTGCGTTTTCCAAGTAACTTTTAAATCGTTTTTTACTTCTTTCTGTTTCACACATTGGCATGAAATTTGATAGTCGTGTTTGAATTTCTTAATAATAAAGTTATGTTATGCTGTTACAAAGTTTTGTTGTATTTTAATTACTTTATTTAAAATAACTATATTTTACTGCTGTGAATGAAGTTCGTAGCACGAAAATTTAATCAAAATACTAGTTAAATTACAGTACACTAGTCCCTTTTACTGCAGTTTAACTTGTAAAATGCCGCCTATCTCTATAAAGTACGCAAAATTTGTGCAGTAAGTGGTCATTTTACTGTGTCTTAATTAGTAATTGTAATATTTTTCCCTGTTTTTAAAAGCGCAGTACAAACACAGAATTTCGAAAAAAACACATATTTAATTTTAGAAAATGCAGAAGCATATATTTTTTAATTTATCATATTGTATGAATTAAATACTTCATTTAGCATTAAAAAAAATCTCATTATCTATCAAATCTTGGAAAATATATTACTTTTAAACTGTTTTTTGCTATTATCTCAAAATCGACTTTTGTCAGTTACTGTGTTTTAGGAATTGCACGGCAGCATAGACGAAAAGCAAATTCGAAACTCAATTTTTTCGCACTTGTATCATAATATACTATGCTTATTTTACATTACCTCTGCATCAGCTATTATAAATGGACCTGTATTTTTTATACTATGCAGAAAAAAGATTTTCTTTCTATGCATAAATTAACGCTTACAAAGAGCACTTTCTGCGCAGTGCTATTATTCACCAGGCTAGATATAACTAATGAGATATGTATGTACCTACCTAATCCGAGCATAAGTATACTTAAGATTAGGGGGTAGTGGTGTGGGTTGTAGCAGTTGATTTTATTACGAAAATACAGAAAAACAATAACTTTGAAAATCCTTTAAATTAAAAAACTAATTAGTGGAGGTCACAAAGATACATACGACCCCAGCGGAAGGGGTTCCTTAAAGTTGGCCGCGTTCCCACTACCCACATATTTACTTAGTTCGTAATTCTTACCGGATTAATAATAATTATATTAGTTACGTGAATATAATTAAATTAATTATTCCTCATTAATTTAATTAATTGTTCTTGCACGGAATGCATAATTATGATGCGGTGCTGTTATACAGGATATTTTAGATTTCCTTGTATGATATATGTACTTTTATGGACCACCTCAAATTGTCTTATTAAATATTTTTTGAGTTGTATTTTTGTTGTATTTAAATTTAAGCCACTACAAATGTCATTCAGGACTATTCTTAATCTATCATTACCTCTCATTCAACCTATATTTATAGGTTGATAGTAAGTAGGTACAAGTAGATTGTGTCACAAGAATTCAATATGATATATTTCCAGCATGGGCGTTTATTAAAGCCGGAATGAAGCGATGGATTCCACAACACCTATGCCTCACCTCACTATACGTTCAGGATTCTAAAGTGGAATCCTGAGCGTAAGACGAAAATAATTTTGATACCGTGTGACACATACCTACTGCTTTTCATATCACCTTAGAATTATTAAATAGAACAGAAAAATGCCACTTTGTTTTCCCTCGTAGCAGGGAAGAAATTACCCGTTTTAGAATTGGTGGTGTAAAATATTATGTTATGTGATTTATGTGTTGTTGTTACAGCGGTGTCAGTGTCAGTAGACGTGTGGACGCTAGTGGCCATTTCCCTGGAAAGATACTTCGCGATCTGTCGCCCTTTGAAATCCCGCAAGTGGCAGACACAGTGCCACGCCTACAAGATGATCGCCATGGTCTGGATACTGTCAGTCACCATCAACTGCCCCATACCCTTAGCTTCCACGCTCCAGCCAATGAGGGGAAATGGTAAATTTCACCCTTATAAAGTATACATTATTATATGTAAGTTGGCCAAAAATGTCTACCCCCGTTGCCCGTCAAGTTTTGTGACTCATAGGACTCTAGAGGATGTTTTTGAAAATTTCAAAATGCTCCATATTTCTAACTCGTGCCTACCTACTAGGTGCTCCTGTAACAATTTAGAACTACTAATCCTGAAACTTGATTTATTTTCTATAAAAATACCTAATAGGTTAATACACGCTATAATTGGGTCAAAATTATTTTCATTGTCTTGTTTCATACCTCTCTGTCGCGCTTTTAGTTGCTGTTTCGACTCAGTATATTTAAAAAATGCAGTGCTTTTGTATTTCTTTTTTATGCTAAATTTGAATCCATACATCAGAAATTGAAAACAAAACATCATCTCGTACAAAAATCACCACTGCGTCACGTTTTTAGGTATACAAAATAAGACAACGAAAACAATTTTGACCCAATTATCAACAGTGCCGCAATATTTTCCAACTGCAGAATTCACTTTTCGATAAAGTAACTAGAAAACGATTTGACTTTACATTCCTGAGTCCCTGATGCTACAGAATTATCGTCTGTCTTAATTAGCAAGTAGGAGAATGTGCCAAATTAGTAGGAAAGTGTTTTGAGCAATAACGATAATGGAATCATTTTCATAATAGGTATAAGTATACCTGTTTCCGTTTTTCATTTACATATAGGTAGGGGACTTACAATACATAACACCAAGCCACTGAAACTGATTTGCACAGATGTTATTTATACGTAGGGTTCTACAAAAAACCCTTACAAATGTTTGTTACACGCTTAGTTAATTAGAATCATTACCTTAAAATAATATGACATTATTTCCGCTTAAACCTTCTTTCCTCCATCCTTTCTTTGTTATATTGACCAATAATAATATTATTGCTGAGATTTGTTATATTACTTATATTATAACAAATCTCAGCTCTGTACGGTTATGGTGTTGTTTTATTTTTATCCATATGATTTCCACTTGCTGCAGCTATGTATCTTCTCTTACTTTATACATAAGTTTATATTTGACTTTGATATCTAGTTACCTTATTTACATATATACCGGGTAACCCAAGACTACGGGACATGAAGGCAAAGTTCTCTTAACATTGTTGATAGACTGTTTTGATTAAAAGAGACTATCTTATTGTTAATAGCGAGTAACACTGCATTCATAGATATATTGTATACCGAATAAAATAGGTATTTAAAGGTATGAATAACAATTAATAATTTTTTTGAAATTTTTAATTTTAGTAATTTTGTTGTCCCATTCCTTTCTTTTGAGATACTATGTTACTTCAGATTTAGGTACATACACTCGATTGGCATCATAAAAACTATGACGAACTAATATGAGGTATTTATTTTTTCACATTTGAGTCGGTTCAATTCTCAGACGACAGAATTTTTTTTTTAGAAAATCTGTGAATGAAGAAATATAAATAAAAAGAAATACCAAAGTCTTATGTCAGCAGAACGATTCTACGATACTGAACGTACTTTCCCTTCATGTTTCAAACTTTTGATGTTATCTATAGGTAATTCTTGGAAAATATGTCTGCGGTTGCGTTTTATTCCTCTGTCTTTTTCATACATTTTGTATAGGACAGATGAATAAGACCGCAGACATATTTTCAAAGAATGACCCTTATATATTTGTCCATAGCCTACAAGTGCCGCGAAGTATGGCCAAGTCTCGAAATGGAACGGACGTTCAACCTAGGTTTGGACGTTGCGCTGCTACTCATCCCGATCTTCGTCATGGTGGTAGCGTACTCGCTCATCGTCAGCAAACTGTGGAGGGGAATGAAGCACGAGATCCAACACAACTTCAACTGGCAACGGCAGCGTGAGTATGCCTTTTAATTTATAAAATGAAATTTTTCATAAATAAAATTAGCATTTAAAATGTCGAAATAAAAGTTTTTTTTGTTGCTGATGTATGAAAGTTTAATTTTTTTCGGGTTTTCACAGAAAATACAATAATCACTGTCACTCCTTCCATCTATTTCAATTGGCTTTTCCTCGATTAAATCTCCTGTTATAAGTGAAAATTAGACCTAATACACATTGGTTCAAAGTTGAAAATGAAAGAGGAAATTTTTCCAAAAATATCCAGAAAAAAACTGGCTAAGTGCGAGTCGGACTCGCGCGCGAAGGGTTCCGTACCATTATCATTAAAAAATACAGTTAAATCAACCTATCTCAGAAATTATAAGAGATAATTTAATCAAACAAAAAATCGTTGATAGAGTTTATTAATATGCATAACGTTTATTTTTTTTAGAATTGTATACCACGTAGTTTAAAAAATAGAATGGGGACACATTTTTCAGACTTTGACAGCTGATATCTCGAAAACGTTTCGCTTAAATAAAAATGTGATGTATAAACCTTTATATCATTTTCAAGACCTTTCTATTGATACCTCACACGCTTATATACATATAAAACAAAATTCTATCCCTCAGTTACATGCGTGGAGGGCCCCAACCCCAATTATTTTTTTTACAATATAGTATGATAATTTTGTAGCGGTCCATACAACACATATCCTTACCAAATTTTATCACTGTAGCATTTATAGTTTCCGAGTAAATCGGCTGTGACAGACGGACAGACGGACATGACGAATCTATAAGGGTTCCGTTTTTGCCATTTTGGCTACGGAACCCTAAAAACGATCTGTTTGGAAAGAAAATGGATTGAATCCGGAAATTAACGCTAAATAAAATACAACAACTATCTTGATATCACAACATACAATTGAATTACATTTTCAGTACGTAAAATACGTACGTCACGTAAAATTTAACAGCTATGAACAAATAAAACATGGAAGCCGCACGCCATATTAAATTGCCTTTCAAAAACGGTCCTGAATTTTATTTGACGACTGTCACCCCCTCTTCAATGCATCACGGTAATGAATGTCAATCTAACGTATGCGGAATGAAATCTGCACAAAGTTTAATATTATATTAAATAAATGATATCATTATTATTTTCTTGAACATGTACGTTTTTTAATATCGATTTTAACAAGTATTCATGCAAGATAAAAACTACTTGAATTCAAAGTGTATAACTTTAGTTTTATGATACTTTATCCATTGATGTCGAAAAAACAAATGTTAGCATTTTTCTTGCCTCTAATTTTATCTTCTGTAGGAAAACTTTTTAAATAAAAATCCTTTGCTCATTATATTTCATATTCTTGTTAATTGGTCTATTGATACTTACTTATTATGCTAAAAATATTTAATTGAAATTAGCTATAAGTCGTTCACCGTGACATCCGTTACTGAAAAAGCAGTGTTTTTTTACACTTTTTGATCAAATGGCGAAGTCATATTTTCAAAGTTGTTTATTTTTATTTTCCGTGTTGATAGGCTTGCTTTTTGTTTATGTTTCGTAATGCCCATGGTTTGAGGATGTTTTTCATCAATTTTGTTGTCATATTTAGAAGTATTTCTGAGCTCCCTGTTCGATTTTGTGATTCGGGTTAACGTAATTTCCTTTATTCGAGCTCTTTCTGAAAAGTGGCTGTAGCCAAATTGTTACATTACACTAGGGTTTCTAATATCATTTATTGGAAACGAAAAGAATGCGAGATTTTTATAAAACAGTGTTTCAAATCTTGCCTTCTTCTAAAAAATCAGAATCATCGTCGATTTTGGCCTTAGCAAATGTGTCTTGTGGAAAATACATGCAGTTGTGCGACATTGTTCTACTCAATTGGCCATAATTTCTAAAGAAAGATGCCAAACCCGACAAAACTATCCAATTTAATTAACAATTGTATACAAATTAATTTAGCATTGAGACACAAGTTAAATTTAATTTTTTTATTTTGTTTTTACTTGTTCAAAATTTGTGCAAATTTCACTCCGCATACGTTATATATATAAAAGAAGAAGCTCCCTGACAAAGATGCACGCACAGCCTAAACCCCTGATCCTAGAGACTCCAAATTTGGCACGTAGGTTCCTTTTATGGTGTAGATGAGCACTAAGAAGGGATTTTTCAAAATTCACCTTCTAAGGGGTTGAAATGGGGGTCCAAAGTTTGTATGGCGACATAATATTAGTTGAACTATTTTATCCGAAACTTCGCAAGAGTATTCTTTAAAGTAATTGAGTAAAGGTATGTTTAAGGTTTTTTGAAAATTGAACCCCTGAAAAAGGCAAAAAGGGTGACGAAGTGATAAAATCAAGTTGGGTATCGTTTCTTTGGTTTATCGGGACGTAGATCACGAATACAATAACGATTTTAAAATTTAACGCGGCGGACGTGAAATACTACGTACACGGTTATGGTGTGATGGGGTAAAATTCGAAAAAAAAAAACAATACAGTTTTTATTATTTATGTTTATTTCTGGTTCTAAAGATTCCGTAATCGTAAGCGGCTACGTTTCAGTACCGTATGTCATCACTGGCAACACACACTGATCAAAGACTTTCGTCTTCAAACACTGCGGAATATTGGACGAAAATTTGTGTCGTAGCTTCCCGAACGCTGCCCAACCCA
>JALPQI010018373.1:0-31234 GCA_025490895.1 Thaumatotibia leucotreta
CTCTGTTTATAAGCGAATATAAGTAGGTACACAATCCGCGTATTCATAAAATTCTGCACGCTTCCGAACCTAAAATAATTAAAGAAGCATGCGCCAATAGGTATTTGTTTTTTGTTCAAATTAAGTTACAATAGATATTAATTGCTTTTTTTTAATCGTCTTAGACTTTACACTTGGAAGACAATTAAATTTATAACGAAAGGCCGGTACATAACTAAGTATGCGAAGTTTTCTCTAAAATGTGAAATAATTATTCACTATTTGTACATAATATTTATGATGCGCATTAAAAGTATTTGTTGCAGAGAGTATTATAACTGTTGTCGAAACGTTAAGATATGATATAATAATATATTCCAAATATTTGATAACTTTACAAATTATCATAATTTTACTTTACTCGTGTAAAGATTATTTAAATATGCGGGAAATATTTCTTCTCAAACATGCAATAAAATATTGTCTTAACGTTCCTTAAAATAGACTAAAGGCGGAAGTATCGATTTTAGGGCGCAGTAACTCACTGGGATGGAAATGGAATTTCATAACACTTTTCAGGCCTAGGCTTGCAAAGCAACTTTTTTTTAATTTCGTCAACATTGTCATTATTTTTTTTGTATTTTTTGTATGTTTGAGTAAAGCACTATACGAGTACATGCCTCGGCGTGAAAACGGATCCCGGCCTCGTTACTTATCCGTATAAACCAACTTGGCCGGAAATCCTCATTTTCCCGGCCTCTGATGTAATGTACTATTCATGTAGGTATACTTTTATTCCATCAAACGGTACGCCAATTTTACTTTGTGGCCGGTATGTAAGCAATTAAGTAAAAATATCCTATTTTGACGCTTACCATAAGTTCGCTTAGACATTTTATTCGTATAAGAGTACAAGCCAATCACGTCCATTATGGTTTATTTATGGTAAGTGACAAAGTGAGACGTTTTTACTAGAGCGTTCTAGTATAGGTCTATATTTTTAGCTTGGAAAGTGCGGACGCTATCGAAAAAGTGAGAACTATTTTCCTGATGCGCATGCAATTCCCTTTTCGAATGCGTATATTTTTTTTGTAATTATCCAAATAGAGACGGGAGAAAAATAGATATTGATTTGTCATTTTCTACTATCTGAACGGTATGGGACAGAGCAAGTTTATGTAATATGTAGGAACGTGTACATCCAAATTATGTAGGTATATATCGTTCGAAATTTAAAATAGGTACATACAACGTAATAGTAACCAAATAAAGAATATGCATGACCGGTGGATAGGTACATATATGGTCAAGTTGGGATATGTAGGAACGAAAATTGGACAAAGAACTAGAAGAAATGATCGAAATGCTGGCACTACCGCCCATTTTCAAATATGACAGGCTGTGATAATATTGTCATTTATGGATTTAATATAACAATGATGAATGAAAATAATGTCAATAAAACAGTAAATGAAACAAAATTGTCTCCGGGTTGCGACCTGCATTTTGGCGAATCACGTCTAGTTTTGTAAATATATATTATAGTTATTAGGTATACAAATAACTTCGCTATATTTGGCTATGATCATTATAAAGTAACTCTAAATACTCTTTTTTGCTGTGTCAGTTGACTGTTACGATATATATTTTACGATTTACCTGTTATGTACGAAGACGTAAGATTTTTATAGTCCCAAATCCCTATATTTTCCATGATGGCAGCTTTACATAATCATAATACGGCTTTGCTTGTTTTTTAGTGGCCAATAAAACTCGGACAACATTTACGAAGACAATGCTATAAAAATTGGCATAAAATCTCGGCGCCGAAAATTTTATATCCAGATACGATGAGTTTCATAAAGCGGGGAAGGGAATGATTGGACAAAATGTTTCCTTCCCTTTAATTATTCTCAACATTTGTTTCCGCGAACACAAGAACATTTTTGATTGTACATAATCTGCTACTCCCACACTATGCACTTACAACGAACCCTAATTTAATAAAAACCTATTTCACTAAAGTCACCTGGACAGTAAATTGACTTTTAAACAATCTAAGACCATTTTTCTTAAAAGATGTTTACAAAAAAAAATACAACCCGAATAACAAAGTTATTAAAACTCTAGCGAGCTACTTTGAAGTTATAACTAGATATTGTGACGGTTATTAAAACTGACTTTTTCTCAGAAACACGTTTCGTTTAATATGAGGACCACAAATATTGCCATAATGCAATATTTACGGTCGTCGTATTTAATTAAGAGTTTAGGTTTAGAAAGGTGAAAGTAACAGACAGCAACACTAAATATTTTTTTATAAAAAGTTGTTTTGTGATAAGCTGATAAGCTTTCATTCCAGCAACGGCAAGAAATCAATAGGTACCTAAGTATACACGGTGCTCGCGAGCATTGCGAAAGATTTTAACTGTGCATTCTAGGCATCAAAATAAACATAAAATATTATGAGACCAAAAGTCAATTCCACCAAAAAAAAAAGTTTTTTTTTTCTTTTTTTTAGTCTTTTTGAATACTTCTTAATATTTCCAGTACTTTTTATCATAACAACAACAATTTGTTTAAATTATTTATTTCAATTGTTTTTTTAGATACAGGTTATTTCGTCAAGTCTATTCGTATTTTTTGATTGTCAGGCAAAAGGTGTGGTAATATTAGAACACATTGTGGTGGCATTGTTATCATAAAGAAGTTAAATGACGAGTTACGTCGAAAAACTTATTTCGATAAAAGGTTGATTATCTCTGAAACCAAGCCGAATCCAGGAAATTTTTATAACATTAAAGACTCTAAATGTGGTCAGGAATCCAGCATTAAAATCTTTCGGAATGCTCACGAGCACCGTGTATATTAAAAGTGATACCTACATACTAGTACTAGGCGGGTACATATTTTCTAATTATTATTATTATTTATTTAATTCATGAACAATAACAATTGTATCTGAATGTGAACTATATCTATTTCCTAAATCTAACATGCAGTGACATCTACCAAACATGTAAACAATAAAAATAAATAGGAGTAAATTTTATAACATACCATTTAACCATTATCTAACCCTAAACAATCTAAACATGTCAATGATTACGAAAGTATTTCGAGAATTCTTCGATTGAATAGAAGCACTCTTGCAACAACAGGGTTCTTAGCTTATTTTTTAATATATTTGGGCTAGTAATATTCTTCCACTCATCAGGAAGCTTGTTATAGAGTTGAACACCCTGGACTTGTGCACAATGACTTACTACCTTAAGTTTTGGCTGTAATTTACAGTGTAGGTGTTTTCTTCTCGTGTGTTCCCGTATTTCTCTCTCTTCTGGCGTTTCGTAGTCAGCGAGGCTTTTAACCAAATCAGTAATGAGCAAAAATATATAAAGGCAAGGGACCGTCAGCAATCTCAAATTTATAAAATGCTGCCGGCAGGACTCTGTTTGTGGGATTCGTACCATGGTCCTCAAGGCTCGCTTTTGAAGAACAAAGGCTTTATGCATGTTATAGTGGTAACTATTCCCCCATAATTTGACACTATAGCGAAGTTTAGACTCGACCAATGCATGATAAACCATCTTTAAATGCTTACAGTCAATAAGATCACGTAGACTCCGTAGGACATAGCAAGCTGAACTGATGGACGCCTCAATATTTGCGAGTTCACTTTTCCAGGTTAGTAGGTCGTCAATGTGAACACCCAGAAACTTAACATTCTTCACGTTTTCAATTGTGTCACCACAAAAGGATAGATTTAACATGTCTTTTTGCCTTACTGTAGACCTGAGGAGCATTGCACTTGTTTTATTTGGATTGACTTTTAACATGTTAGAGCTGAACCACTCGTGAAATAGTTCCAAAGTTTGATTAGCCTTTATATTTAAATCCTCCATAGTTTCGGAGCTAATAATTGCATTTGTATCGTCCGCAAAAACTAACTTAATATCTGGTATTTGTTTAATGACAAATTGGATCAGGTCATTTGTATATATGACGAAAAAGACAGGGCCCAGAATAGATCCTTGGGGCACGCCTCTCATCATTTTAACAGCATTTGATCTGACTATATTCTCACAGTTACCGTTGATGTCCGTGATTTCCACAAACTGGGATCTGTTGTTAAAATAGGACTTTATCAGATTCAGGGCTCTGCCTCTAACGCCATAAAAGTCCAGTTTTTCCATGAGGATACTATGGTTAACTAAGTCGAATGCTGAGCTTAGGTCCAGGAAGATCGCTGCTACTTTAAGCTTTTCGTTTAAATTACTCACTATACTGTCTATTAAAGTATCAATAGCTTGAGTAGTCCCCCTGGATTTTTGATACGCATATTGTGCGTCGCTTAGTATTCCATATTTATGTAAGTGCGTCACTAGCCGACTTTGAATAATTTTCTCGAAGATCTTCGATAAGGTTGGTAAAACGGAAATAGGCCGATAATTTTTTGGGTCCTTTTTAGACCCCTTTTTGTGAATAGGAATAATTCGCGCGATCTTAAATTGATCTGGAAATATCCCATTTAAAATACATTTATTATAAAATAATGCTAATGGATGCGAGAGCGTTGTTAGGTTTTCTTTTATAATAGTTATGGGTATGTCGTCATAACCCACAGACTTTTTAGTTTTCATATTTTTCACGATTTTAGTTATTTCCCGTTCATTGGTGTAATCAAACTGTATTTCGTTACCTATTCTTTGATTATTGTTTTGTAATATTTTTAAAGCTAATTCGGAGTTTAGGCACTGCCCCCTACTACCAATTTCGTGATCAAAAATACTAGCAAAGGTTTCCGCAACTTCATGTGCATCACTTATAATCTTATCTTCGACCTTTAATAGCAACTTTGGGCGGCAAGTGGCTGACTCCTTGTTCCTGTTCTACTTATACAAATACTTAGGTACCTAATGAATTTTATTTCCCAAAATTATGTTATTAAGTAGGTACATACATACTTATGTAGGAATCTAGAAATAATCATATAGTTTTATTACCGCCTTGTTAGGCTAGGTTAGTGTTACTTTAAAAAGTAGGATTCACTGTATTCACGACTAAAAATAAAACACGTCACTAGTTATAAACCCTACTCATATTTACTTACATACTTACTTCTGAAATGCTGGGAATAAATGAAGAAAATAAACACTGCTTTTAATTTACTGTTTGAGTAAATTGAGTTCTCAAAATGTTTAATTTATAATCCAAACAGAATATTGTGCCCCTCGTCACTGGGAATAAAATTGTCGTAAATTGCGTATTCCAATCCGCCGTATACTCGTATGTGAGTATTTTTACCGCCCGCGCCGGGCCTCTATTCAGCAGCCGGCCCGTTTTAGTGACACAAAAACCTTAATTTATTCTTGAACCCGATTTATTCTTCTCATGTGTTGGGAGTTGGTGACGGAGGGCCCTTAAGGTTAATGTAGGTCTTGTCATCGGAAATTGGAGCGGTCGAAACCGTGCGATTTGTCAGCTGCCACACGGAATTGAATGCTGAAGGTGTGGATAGGTACCTAATTCATCCGCGCGGTCGGCAGCGGCCGGCTCGCTGGACCGAGAATATTTCATTTTTCATAAGTTAATCCCATGGAAAATGATTTACGAATTTTTGGATTCGTGAAATTGAGCGTTTTTGGAGATAAGATTATTTATGTCAGCCCATACCGTGTGAATCAATAAAGTTACTACTTAGGTACTGTAAAAGCATATGCGCTGCAGCGGAATATACAGTGTAATTACGTAGCTATTTATTATATGTATAGTATGTATATACGAGTACACTGGGTCTATTGTATTGTTGTATTCTGGCTATTTTTTTTCGCAACTAGAGTGTAGCATTGTATGTGAAATTAATATAATCTGAAGTAAATACTCAATCTTCATTGAAATTATTTAAGTAAGTACGTACAAATTTATTAACTTGTCGTTATGATGAAGATGGTAATTTAGCATTTTTTTCTGTTTAATAATTTCAATACCTATGTAATTCTAGTACATTTATTTACTCAAAGAAAATTGCTTTTGTGGGATATGAAAGAGAATTGTGTCACAATCTGTTTTGTACGAGTGCTTTGATGTTACTCCTTCAACAATTTTCATTACCTTTGTTAAAATCCTTTTCGTACTCAAACCTCAGTTATAGTATCTTAATTTGAACTACAAGTCACATAATTTATAAGTAGAACTGAAGGGCACTGGTGTGACACTTGGTGAATTCTTAACGAAGCCGCGTCATACTGCATTTATGTTTGCTCGTGAGAAGTTTGGGATGCGTAGCTGCTGGACCTGGAACGAAGACGTGATTGTGTTGGGAAAGGACGGCGTGCGCCGTCGCGTTAACACAATTGCCGAGGTGAGGGCCCTGTTCGCGACTGCTGTAGCTGACCAAGGGCAGGCTGACACCCCGGCGTCCAGTAATGTACCGACTGCTACTCAAGCTGAGACACTGAGGCAAAGGCCGAGAAGGGAAATCACTAAGCCCCGCACGTAGTTTGTCCTCCCCTTTCTTTGAGAACCCCGTTTTATGCTTCTTCTTGTGTTCGTGTTATAGTAGGTTTATGTTTGCCTCTTTAATTCGGTCGTGTAGCACTTTTCTATTTCTACCCTTTTTATTATTTTTCTTATTATATCGTGTAGAATAATATGTAATGTTTTGTCTCTGTGACGTTTAGTTAGAATCTCGATCGTGTCACTGTCAGTTTGGCGGGAAGTGCCTAGTGTTGCCACCTGTAAATTATTACGTTTCGTTTTTGCTGTTGCTTTATATACTGCTCTTAAAATAGTTCCCGTAGTGTAATTAGATTAATATGAATTAATTTGCTTATTTTCTGTTACGGTTTCTTCCATTTACGCTGGTGGGTAATGGTAGTAATATTAAGTAGGAATTAAATCAATATTCTGAGTAGTTTAAAATATAAATTATAGTATTTATTGTATTATATTTATGAACTTGTTTAGCTATAGCAATGACAGTGAGAGTGACGACAATTATGTGTCCTGTTCTTCGGATGGTGTTTCTTCTGATGACAGTTTTGGGAGCTTGCCACCATCACTTCATGAGTTGCTCAATTCGGAATTTGAGCATTCTAGTACTAATTTTAATGTTGTTCACATAAACGCACAGAGCATTCCAGCGCACTATCCTGACTTCATTTCTACCTTTGATTCACGTAATGTTCATGCAGTGCTGGTATCAGAATCTTGGCTTAAGCCATGCCTTCCTTCCACGTCTTACTCTTTGCCTGGTTTCCATCTAATCCGTAACGATCGCGTCGGAAGAGGTGGCGGTGGAGTTGCTATCTATCTTCGCTCGTATATACCCTATTCTATTGTCTCCATATCCTGTCAATCTCCTACCTCTGATGCTGCTGAATATCTTTTTCTTGAAATTTCTCTTTCTTTTACTAAAGTTCTTCTCGGGGTATTTTATTCTCCTTCCCTTCACGTCAACTACTTTCCGACCCTAGAGAAGCTCCTTGAAGATATTTTACCATCCTTTGATCATCACATCATTATGGGTGATTTTAACACATGCCTATTAAAAGATGACCTTCGCGCTCGAAATTTGAAGTCCTTGGCGCATGCCTGCCAGCTCAGCATTCTCCCTTCGGGTGCTACGCATCACTTCCCAAACTCTACTCCCTCACTTCTAGACCTTGCTCTCACTTCTTCTACTTCATTAGTCGCGAATCATGGTCAATTATCCGCAGATGCATTTTCCTACCATGACTTGATATTTCTGTCGTATAAAATTAAACCCCCCAAGCCTAAGGCTAAAGTCCTACTTCAGCGCAGTTTTGGTCGTATGGATGTGGATAAACTTCGTAGTGATGCTGCTAAACTAGACTGGGGTGTCATTTCTTGTGCTAACACTGTTGATGAGCAAGTATCAATTTTTAACTCCCTTTTGGTTCAATTGTTTGATATTCATGCTCCAGTCCACTCGGTTAAAATTAAACATTTTCCTGCTCCTTGGCTCACTGAGGATATTAAGGCCTTACTTAATAAGAAAAATGTAGCCAGGGCTAGGTATAAAAGTAATCCCTCCGACTTAAATAAAACTCGCTATCACACATTACGCAATCGCTGTAGCACTGTTTGTCGCGATGCTCAAAGGCGCCATATTCATCAATCAGTGGAGAATGGAGACCCTGCAAAAGTATGGAAGTTTCTTAAGTCGCTTGGAGTTGGTAAGTCTCAACTGAATCAGTACTCTAAAGATGTAGATTTCGAGCAGCTTAATCAGCATTTCTCCACTTCTGTCCCATTTGGTGGCTCTGCTAAGTTCAACACACTTCAATATCTGTCCTCTCTTACCACTCCAGACTCTTTGCCTTTTTCTTTCTCTTCTTTTACTGACAGTGATGTTAGAAGGTGTATAGTATCCATTACGTCGAATGCCGTTGGTGTTGATTGCGTTAGCCGTAATATGATTCTCCCTCTCCTTGACCTGCTTGTTCCCGTCATCACATGTATCCTTAATAAATCTATCTCGTCGAATACCTTCCCTACACTATGGAAGGATGCCCATATAATTCCAATTCCTAAGAAACCTAATCCTTCCTCATTCTCCGAATACCGACCTATCTCTATCCTTCCTTTTCTCTCAAAAGTACTTGAGCGCCTCGTTCACCAGCAGCTGACATCCTTCCTAAATAAAAATGATCTCCTTAATCCATTCCAGTCTGGTTTCCGTTCCGGTCATAGTACGACTACCGCTCTCATCAAAATTACTGACGACATTCGGGCTGGAATGAATGATCGGAAGCTAACGGTATTGACATTGCTAGATTTTAGCAATGCTTTCAATACCGTTAACTTTGACATTCTACTTGGAGTGCTGCGTCCTCTCAACATATCTCCTGCGGTAATAGATTGGTTTCGTAGCTATCTCAGTGGTCGTCGGCAGCTGATTAAGGTGGATGATTTCCGTTCTTCCTGGTGTAGCACGCAAGCCGGTGTTCCACAGGGCGGCGTGTTATCTCCATTGCTTTTCTCAGTCTTTATTAATTCTATCACTCATAATCTTTCATCTCATTATCACCTTTATGCTGACGATCTTCAAATTTATGTACAGGGTGATGTTAGTAGCCTTCCGAATGTAATTGCCACGATGAATAACGACCTGATCAGCATACGTAACTGGAGCCGTAATTTCGGGCTTCGTGTAAATCCCGCTAAGACCCAAGTTATTGTAATTGGTAGTTCTTCCATGATTTCCAGAGTTGACTTCGGTAACCTAGCCCCCATTTGGTTTGATGGTGTCCGTATTCCTTACTCCCACCAAGTGAAAAATCTGGGCATTATTATGGACCGAACATTATCTTGGGTACCTCAAGTGAGCGAAGTCAGTAGAAAAATGTTTGGTTCTATTAGTTATTTAAGAAGGCTCCGTAACTTTCTCCCCATCTCGACCAAAATTGCGCTCGCTCAGACCCTGCTGCATCCTATTTTGGACTATGCTGATGTTTCCTACCTCGACCTCACAGAGGATCAGCTGAGTAAACTTGAGCGTATTCAAAATATGTCTATACGATTCATATTTGGGTTACGCAAATATGATCATGTTTCCGAGTTTCGCTCTCAGCTCAAGTGGCTTCCCATTCGTCTTCGTCGTAACGCTCACGTTTTATCTCTGTTATACAACATTTTATTTAATCCTGCTACTCCCCGCTACCTCAAAGATCGCTTCAGTTTTCTAAAATCTGTCAGAGCTTCTCAAAAGTATCTTCTTAACGTTCCATCTTCTTCTTCAAAATTTTACAATAGTTCTTTTACTTTCCAGGCTATTAGACTTTGGAATTCCCTTCCTGTTGACATAAGGCGAGCTCAATCTCTTGCCACCTTCAAGGCGCATCTTAAGGAACACTATCTGACTCTCCCATGATATGCTGTTGTTGTAATTCCATCCTGTCATCTATATATATATATATATATATATATATATATATATATATATCTATCTATTTATATTAGTATATGTACGTTTATTATATTTACTTATATGTGTATATTTATTAACGTGTCGTAATTGATAAACTTGTTTATTTATTTTCCTTATTTCATGTCTTGCATCACCTACTGTTTTTTTACTGGTTGCATTGTTTCATTGCCCAAAGGTTGTCTGGAAGAGATCGCTCTTTAGCGATAAGACCGCCTGTTGTGTTACCTCTACCTTTAAGATTCGAATTGTTTGTTATCTTCTTTTTTATGTTACGAGGTGTGCAATAAATGATAGATGTACCCTTGTACTTATAGAAAATACATTTACGTAAATCTGGCGCAACATCGGATAAAACTGGCTTTTGCTTCGGAAAACACTCGGAATGAGCGAGTTCACTAGCAAAATAACAACGTCCATTTGTAACAAAAAGTCCATTCATCAAACGAGATAACAATGTCACGGCCTTATCAAAATACGACCCGCGAAGCGATCAGTGTTTTGCTGTGCGAATGGCCCTAAGCGCGGAAAGTTAATATAACGGAAAAATCTCGTTTTGTTTATTAACAAGTCTATTTAGTACTTTATATATATAATTAAAGTGCTGAAGGCTCTGGGAGTCTTCGGCGCAAAAACGGCCCAAGTGGAGACATATTGTAAAAATGAGCGTGCAAGTCTTCGAGAAATGGAGGCAAGCAGAACTTTGTGCAAAGCGCGATGACTGAAAGGCCCAACTACCTGCGGCTTTTTACTTTTAGTACAATTTTAGCTAAAGAGTGCTATATGAGTTGCCGCACCTTGTCAGTTAAAATAGTCAAAATAGGCTACGTCAGCCACTTTGAGAGCTCACGGTCACTCTCTCTAGTTAGCAACTTAACAGTAACCATGGTAGAAACCAGGGAGACATGATGACGATTTATTAATTTATTACCGAAAAGAGGCGAGAGCGGAAAACGAAGCTTGGAGTACGAGAAATGGGTCGATTGATTGTTAATTAATTTGGTTTCAACGCAATGACGTGTAAAATTAACACAAAATCAAGAAGTAGTGCAGTCAATCAGCGAGCAAGTAATTAAATTTACACCGACATTCAGTTTAATTCGTATGACGTCAAATACAATTATCTACTTAATTGTAGGTGTAAAAAATATAAAAGTGTAAAGTGGTTACACCTAAATATTTGGTTATCTAAATATTTAAGTAAGGGAGCAATAGTAACGATTAGGCTGATCCTCATACTTAGTACACTATACGTTCCTAAATATCAGTCAGTTGTCAGATTCTTTGGCTGTATTTATTTCATTCTGAAGAACTAACTTAAAATAAGAAATAAACAAATTACTTATATCTAAAGCTAAAAAAAAAAATTATCGTTTAAATAATTATTAATGAAACACATTTGATGAAAGTAATAAAGAATCTTATCTTGAGCATCATTAAAATGTTACGACTCAAATCGCTCTAGAATATCAACTCCTTTAATTATTTCTTCTAATTTTTCTTTTCTCAAGGTGATCGAGGGCGATTAGTGGCTTTTCGTTTCATTTATACAGTGTATAAAGCTAATAATGGGTGATAAATAAAACCAGGGATGTGAGTTATATAATTTTATTATGATCCCACAATGGGTCCATATTGGCACTTATACAATTTTTTCTTCGAATATTTTTACTAATACCGTTTTTTACTCATAATCATCATTACTCCGA
Organism: Thaumatotibia leucotreta; assembly: GCA_025490895.1. NCBI lineage: Eukaryota > Metazoa > Arthropoda > Insecta > Lepidoptera > Tortricidae > Thaumatotibia > Thaumatotibia leucotreta. The sequence goes on from JALPQI010018373.1 coordinate 11,638, forward strand.
AAAATTTTTCTCATACTTTTTTTCTTACTAAAAATTATACTTCTACCTACAATGTTCATAACGATTTTTATTTCGAAATTTTATCCTCCTAAAGTCGTCAAGTAGATTAATTTATACTCATAAAGTTATTTGAAATAAATTGTTTATTTATAAACATTTTCCCATTAGGTTCACTCTGTTGTGGTATAATTCTTTGATGAATAACATAAACTATGTAGTCATAATGGGCTTTGTGCAGAAACTGTTGTGACATACTCAACTTTAGCATATTTCTTTGTGGCAGATTTCGAGTTGTTCGAATATTATTCGAGCATAATTTCGATGCTCCTATTTATGATGAGGCATAATCTGGATGTGCATAAAAAGTATCGGCATAAGTAGTTTGTTTTAGCATAACAGAGAAGGAATAATTACAATCTCTCAATATAATCGAGGTAGTAGTAATATTCTATACGTTACTTACTGTGTTACTGAGCTGAGTACTTTCTAGGTTGCTAAAAAAAAAATAACCTCGAAGACTAAGGCGGGAGCAAAGCTCCCGCCTTAGTCTTCTAACCTAACCTATCCGAGTCGGATCTGCCCCGGAAGGTTTTGTTCGCTCGCTTCGCTCGCTCACTGCAGAAATTTTCACCCTCACAGCAAATTCTGCCTGACGAAAAAGGCAAGTTTCGAACATGTGGCTAAGTACATGCCCAAAAAAAATGCAAATCTAATTTCTGTCTTATAACACTCGGCGTAATTAATGATATGCCAAGATAGTTTCGGACAAAATAATATTCGAAATATTGTTATTTAAGCCAAGTGATGTTTCTGTCTCATTAAGTTGATGCCAAAATAGATTATACCAAGTCTGTTATGTCCTAAGCGTTTCGGACAAAAAAAGTTTAGAGGGAACCCATTTAGTACAGTACCTACTCTGCCACAACCTGATTTGTGCAGGTAGCTAGTTTACAGTAATAGTACGATTTATATTTAATTAAACAAAAATAATTCATACTTAAAACCAGTACAGATAAAAATTAATACCTATAACATTAGAATATATAGCATAAAATAAGTATAGTGAAAAATTATATAAACATAAAAGTTAGTACTAAAAATATGTATGAAAAACAATATTATGAACATAAATAATTCTATGTGATGATGATTATGAACAAAGATTATTCTAAATACCGATCATTATGAAGTTAAATTGTATAAGAAAAATTTTCGGAGTTCCAATAATCTAAGTTGCAATTTTATAAATACTTTGGCGCACCCTCCCACAATATTGTTGATGATGATATTCTACAAATGGCATGATACCTACTGTTAAACTTATCATGCTACTAATGACATCAAGCGAAACATATCAACTATTGAAAAGTACCTGTGCAGACTTCTGGCAGAAGGGTAACGTGTTTCGGTGGTTTCGATCTCACCTTCCGAATCATACGACGGTTCAGATGAGGCAACGAAACACGTTGTTAAGTTGCCTATGTGTCGCATCATCAGCCTATTTTAGCCCACTACTAGACGTAGGCCTCTACTGCTCGTATTACATATATGCGTATAATAATATAAGTAATGCCCATAGTCGCCACACTGGGCGAGAAGGTTGGCGATCGCAGTTAGTGTGTTCACTATGATAATTTCTATATATCGTCCTCCCTCATATAGACAACTTGACAACTTTATTTCATCTCTAGATACAGTGCTGCATAGTTATAGGCGATACAAAAATATAGTACTAATAGGTGACATCAATATAAACCTACTGGGAAATAACCAAAACAACACTTCTTTAGATTACCTTAACATGCTAGCCTCTCACGGACTTCTCCCATCTCATAAACTTCCAACCAGAGGCAACAGTTGTCTAGATCACTGCATGCTTAAAACAAAATTACCTGTCTCTACATTGGTATGCGACACCTCAATTACGGATCACTCCTGCGTCTTGTTGTCCCTTTCTAAAGTCAGTAAACAAGAATGTCATCCACAACGTGATTATAAAAAAGTTGATTATAACAAGGCTATATCTGAACTGAACCAAATGGATTGGGATTTGATTATAAGGGGATCAAATGTAAATCAAGCTACTAACGTTTTCCTGTATTTAGTTACTAAAACTCTAAAAAAATACACCAAAATAATAAAAGTCTCACACCGAAAATGCAATATAAAGCCTTGGATTACACCAGGTATTATACGCTGTTTAAGACAGCGAGATAAACTTCACCAAAACGTAAGACTAGATCCTAATAACCATATTATGAGAATATCATATAAACGTTACAGAAATACGTGTAACCGGATGCTTCAATCGGTTAAACGATCGTACCAGAGAACCCAAATTAAAGAGCATCAAAATAATTTAAAAAAGCAATGGTCCTTGATTAAACAAATTTGTAATTTCAACAATAGCCCTAATAATGACAGACATCTTCTAACGTTACGGTCATCACCTCGTGAATCCCTTGACTATGCAAATTCTTATTTCGTAAATATTGGCAAGCAATTGGCTGATACTATTATAAATAGTTCAAACATATCCGAAGCTGACAGAGTACGGAACATAAGTTCAAATACAGCTCCTTTAAATTCAATGACACTACTACCGACTGACGAGCAAGAAGTACGAGCTACAATCCTGTCACTAAAAACAAGTCATTCAACTGGCTGGGATGGTATCTCTTCCCACTTTTTAAAACTTGCTCTTAATACTATAACCTATCCCATTACTAAGATATGTAACCTATGCTTAAGCAGTGGTCGATTCCCGGATGCTTTAAAAAAATCTGTTCTTTCGCCTATCTTTAAATCTGGGGACAAAGACTGTATCGCTAATTACCGACCAATCTCACTACTACCTACTTTGGCAAAAATTTTGGAAAAAATTATTAATAAGAGACTAAAGCATTTTTTGGAAACTAATAATCTTTTAAGTTCAAATCAGCATGGGTTCAGAGAACAAAGATCAACACAGGATGCCGTAACACAACTAACTTCTTTTCTTGTTGACAAACTAGACAAAAATAAAAAAGCATTAGGCATATTTCTCGATTTAAAAAAGGCATTTGATACGGTCTCTGTCCCAATACTGATTAAAAAACTAGAAAACGTAGGTATACGGGGATTGCCATTGTCTTTGTTGCAGGACTATCTTACAAATAGAAAACAAGCGCTAAGGGTAGGAGATCAATATAGTAATGAAGAAAATATAAATTATGGCGTTCCACAAGGCAGTGTCCTTGGGCCAACACTTTTTCTGATTTACATAGACGATCTCTGTAAAATTGTACTTAAAAACGCTCAAGTAATTACCTTTGCTGATGACACTGTTTTACTTTTCCATGGAAATTCTTGGTCTGACGTAAATAGAACAGCACAAGAAGGGTTTAATGTGATAACAACTTGGTTAACGACTAACTTATTAACCCTTAATTTATCAAAGACAAAATGTATGGCCTTTACTGTTCGAAATAAAAGTAAAGCATCGGAAAGAGCTATTAAACTCACAGCTCATTCATGCCAATATCGTGCTAATTGTAACTGCCCTTATATTGATGAAACACCATCGATTAGATATTTAGGGGTTCAAGTGGACAAAAACCTCAACTGGCATGAACATATTAATAGTCTTACGGGAAGGGTACGTAAGTTGATTTATATATTCAAATCATTACGACACGTTTGCGATATAAAACTTTTAACATCAATCTATAGTGCATTGTGCCAATCAATCACAGGCTACTGCATTTACGTCTGGGGTGGTGCACCTAAGACCATTATGCTCAAACTTGAAAGAGCCCAAAGAATTGTTCTAAAAGTCATGACATTTAAAAAATATCATTACCCAACAACAACTTTGTATACTGATATCTCAGTTCTAACCGTGAGGCAACTGTTTATTAAACAATTGATTCTAAAGCAACATAAAAATCCACCTGACTTCCTGGATTCAAGGAGAAGAAAGGATATTGTCTACTCTGTACCAACACATAAGACAAAGTTTGCTAAAAGATTTGCATTGGTATTGGGCCCATCTATTTACAATAAAGTAAGTAAAACGTTGAAGTTGAGAGGTATGACTTCATATTCTTGCAAATTAACATTAGATGCATATTTGAAACGGTTAAATTATGAGAACACTGAACAATTGATAAAATAAGTAATTGGCATACATACATACATAAACATACTTACATAAACATACATAAACACATATAACATATACACACATACATATCTGTAGTCATACATATACGTACTCATAATGAGCATCGTGCGCTCAATAATTTACGAACCCAAACGCTTACACTTTTTCACACAACTTCATACAAAAGTACAAACATACACAAACATGGATATTAACACCCTCCTTTATATACCTAAATATTAAGTTAACCTAATAAGTAGTTATTTAAGTTTGAATACTAGCTAAATGGTATTAATATAACCAAAATGTTGAATAAGTATATAGGTAAACATAAGTATAATTAAAGAAAAACCAACTATAAAATAAAACGGGCAATAAAACTCTGCCAACATAATATAACGTTATTACTTATAATATAACTAAAATAATACAAATAGTATAAATTTAAAATTACTATTCCTTGATAAAAAAATAATGTATTTTTTTTGCATATACTATGTGTTTACACTTTAACTTTAAAACCGTAAGCAACAATGGAATGCGATTCTTTTGTAACAGACCCACTATAGCTAATAATTTAACTTTAAGTTATAATAACACGTTTTCTTTGTTTTTAATATGTGGATTCTGTATAAGTTTAAGGAATATATACATACATATTTGCAAATATGGGGGAGGTGAAGCCTGTTCCACTGTGATACAGTTTTTACTAGTACAGGGAACAGAGAACGCTTACTTTAATCATGAATTTGTAACGAATAGGTAATAGTACTAATAATATGGCTGGCCGATTACACATTATAACAACTAGGTATATACATGTATATATGACTTGCTGGCGGCTAGTTACGTTTACGGTAGGTACATAATGGAGGTACTCAAGTGCCTATAAGTTTACTTTCATATGCAAACAAATTTTGTTTTGAATACCTACTCGTATGTAGAATATTTAGTAGATACCTAAATCTAATAATTATGTAAGCAAAATTGTAACCTACTTATTAAATAAAGATATTTTCATTTTTTTCATTTTCATTTTTTCATATGATGACGCTGCTCATCATTGATGTGATCGTCAATTAATCACTGACACTTTAATCCCTTAGTCGACTCTTACGATACCCATATACCAGTGAGGTACATTTCAGTTGATATTACGTATTTTGCCTAAGTGTATTTAATGGTTTTTTTTTATCGTTTATCAAAAGAAAATATTTCATTAACCCCGTCATCTCACACCAGGCGAAGGCTGTCATGTATTATTGCTTCTTTAATACCTATTAGTTTCATGACGCTTAAATGTTTAAGTCAATGTTATGTAAACTTAGCTCCAAACCAAGCTTACTCTGGCCCAGTCTCTTTTGCTCCCTCTCCTAGACTATGGTGACATTGCGTTTCTGGATCCCTCTGAAGAGCTGCTATGTAAGCTGGAGCGCTTGCAGAATGTATGTATTAGGTATATATTTGGTCTCCGCAAATATGATCACATTTCTAGCTTTCGGTCCCAGCTCGGCTGGCTTCCGATCCGCCAGCGCAGAGATGTGCATATCCTGTCGTTGCTTTTCAACATACTGTTTAATCCTACCTCTCCACCATATCTAACTCAGAGATTTAGTTATCTAGCTATAGGTAGTGACCACCGCTTACGTTCAAGTCATAATCTCATCCTTGCTATACCCCCTAACAAGTCACAATCCTATGCTGAATCTTTCACCGTACGTGCTGTGAAGTTATGGAACGGTTTGCCTCTATCCTTCCGGCAGTGCCAGTCTGTGGCATCATTCAAGGCTAATCTAAAGAAGATGTGGCTATCCACGAACGATAATTTAGCTCATTACTGACATTTTAACAGTTCTTTTTATTTGTATATATTTTGTATAGTATTTATGTATACTGATATGTAGTCTATGTATTGTTTGATAAAAGTTATGTGTGTATTCTATTAATTTAGTGTTTTTTAATTCTTTGTATTCATTGTGCATTGTGTGAGTTTGTCTATCTAATCTTTCGGTTCTCCACTCAATCTCTCAAAGGTTAGCTGGAAGAGATCCCTTATAGGGATAAGTTCGCCTTTGTACCTACATTTCTGTATAACTGTTTTTGTAACATATTCTGTGTACAATAAAGTGATTTACTACTACTACTACTACTACTACTACTACTACTTATGTTTTAAATAACATTATTTTAAAATGTAAACATGCCTTCCGTCTTATAGCATATGTCGCAAGCGCAGCTCACATCACGTTCCAATAAAGTGGCAAAGTTCTCGCTCTCTGATATTACAAAGTGGTGAACTTTATTTGTTCCATAAAATATTTTTGATGTTCATCGTTTTCTTGGGCGAAGTAATAGTTTGTTTGAGAAAAGGTTTGTTTCCCGATGACTTTAAATAAGTAATCATATTTTATTTTGATATTTATTTAATTTGTCAAAAGGAAATTTACCAGATTAACATAAATAACAAAAATATTTTAGATAAGATGCTATGAGTACAATTTTTAATTTTATTTACACCCGCAGGTAATGTATTCGTTATATTTGTAGAAGCCAAGGGATAAACAGTAGGCATTTTATGACGGTAGGCTACCGTATGCTTAATTTGATGACAAGATAGATTGTAAACGACGGTACAGAGATTTAGTGTAGGTAATATAATTTTTGTCGAGAAACAACCTTCCGGTTGACGTTCGGGCGATAGTTAAAGTTACACTAATTGAGTTTATAATTGAATAAAATTTAATAAGACAAATTAATAAAAAAATATAAATATAGACACTGATTTCACAATTATCAATATTTCACAAATGTCATATTTTGTCAATTTCACATTGTATGTAGCAAGTGATTTTTAAATGTTGCATAATAAAGGTAGATTAGTTAGGAGTGTTGCACATATATACCCTTGCAATAAAAGCCTCATCATCTTAGACACTCTGTAGAACTAGTGTCGCACAATTCGTCCTCGCCCGAGGAATTAAACTCGAAATGTTACTCTAAGTCTAATGCAATGCTCACTACCACAAGTTCTTGGCACAAACAAGTAAGAACAAAGGTCTTAAAGTAGCACCAGCTTTAAACTATTTCTACATATTCCTAAGCTAATATTTAGACTATGCATCCTAAAAGCCAGTTGCAGCATGCAGCAATCGCACTTGGCTAGCAATTCATTGAAGGGAAATTTCTAAAAATGAGATTGTTCTCATTTCGATTGATATCGTTCTTTACACATTAAGGTGCGTTCAAACCAAAAGAGCATTCGCTGTTCTATCCCCCGTTCTACGAAATCAACCAATGGAGCATTCCATGAAAACATCTACTTTTTGTCGCTTACGACTCGCAATGGTAGCTGCCCTAATAAAATATGCTAGCTGCTAGGAAACACTGTCAATCTTAAAGCCTTGATATGTTATAGTTTTGCCGTAACTCAGCTTAGGTACTAATTTAATTTTTCAAAAGTATTGAAAAGACAGTGTCGCTTACGACATTTTTCATGGAATGCTCCCAATCACGTTTTGTGTAACGATCGAATTTCGTAGAGTGGGGGGTTAGAATAGCGAATGCTCTTTTGGTTTGAACGCACCTTTAATTGTCTAGCCTTAGGGTCAAGGTCTATTTGACGTTTGAGTGACACATACAGACGCCAATGTGTAACTTTTCGGAATATTGCGTTATAACCACTAATATGAAAAAGAGTATATTATGCACAAAAGCAACTTTTATTGGATTTTTTAAATGATAATTTTCTATAGTTCATGGACATTTTCTTGACATACCAAACAAAATTATTGATCAGTAGCGCAGATTACTATTAAGCTTCTTATACACTAGTCTGGTCTTCCATTATCTCTACACGTCTAAAGGTATGAAGTCATTTAATGGAAAAAAAAAACAGAAAACGTGCATAATTATGTGGATGTCACAATTAAAAAAATTAAGTGTAATAGGTGTGTAATTTATACGTTACTTCTAATAATTATAATTGTGATAAATTAGAAATATATTTTTTAAAAGATTACAGATTAAAGCATTCTATAATTTGATTCTTTCCAGTTATCAATCGTTAAATTAATGAAAGTGATTTGGCACGAGCTAAATAATGGCGTATTACATTTTTAATTATTCTTATCGGAATAGAGTGAAAAAGAAATCACAAAAGCACAAAACGGATTTTTTTCTAAAATCTGCTCTTAAAAAGACTTAAGCATTTCTGTTTTAATTACATTTTTGTTTATTTTCCGCATTACGGTAGGTTTGAGTGGAACAATGGATAAAGCGGAGGCATGTCGGTCCGTCAGCTGAAGGGTAATTTTAATTAAGTTGAAAAGGCTCTTGATTTTTTTCAATCTGCAGGCTTGGCCAATTAAAAAGTTGCGGAGTCTTGTAGCGGGTAGGGACAACCGACAGAGGGTGCTTTATAGTTGCTAGCCGCTCTGCTGACGTTAACGATAACTACTACAACCGGCGATAAATAACTATAAACTTTAAGGGGTTAATTTCCCTACAAACTAACTATAATTTATGACATTATTTTGACAAGGTTTATCTAATAATCTAGCTTCGTGCATAGACTTTAAATTTTTTGTGTCTTTATTTTTGTTATTTTTTTCACTTGCACGTGACGGCTACGACGACAAACAATAAACAAGAGTCCATCATAAGCCTACAGAATTTGAACCCGGGATCTCAGTATTCAGGATAGGCCACTGAAGCTGTTAAAAGTAAATGTGACTATAGTACAGAATACACGTCCGTATACACCCCCCGGGTTAAATTGTATTCATCCTGCTTGGATTTTATTAAATCAATAACAATATATATCTACGCATACAATTTATGTTTTTTGAATAAACAAGCTGCATAATATTATTAATTTATTACATTCATAATGAAATTTAACAATCTATCAAATTTGGGCATAAAAGACATACCCTTTAGTAAGTGCGCTTTGAAAACATTCATTAGGCAGCCTCATCCTAATTAAAGTTGGTTTCAACGTCAAATGAAATAAGATAGTAGGGTGTGTATGTTCGTTAAATAGTACTGCTAGGTCAAGGCACTAGGAAAGGTTAATTTGAAAAGTTTAGAGCAGTGGAATAAAGATGATTTAGTTAATTAGAACCCGGTGACGGACTCGTGCGGTGACTTGAGTCTGTAGTTTCTCAACTGTTGCAGTTTTTACTGAAGTTTTACCGCCACTACTTTTAAGAAGTCTCTCGTGGCGTCCGTTTGAAGTAGCGGGTTTTGAAGTTATTTATTGTTTTAAGAGTAAAACTAACTCCTTTACAATAGGAACAAAGGAATGGAACTAAGTAACGAGAGGTTTGGACAGTTGTTTCGCCCTGCTTACTTCGTGTTTCCTTTTTAGGGTTCCGTAGTGAACGGGAAATCTTAATATTGGGCCCTTACTTATGAAATTGTCGGTTTTAAGTAATATTAAAAAATTAGCCTTGAAAACAACTCTTGCCGTATGTTCATGTTTCGAATATTTACTAAGAGTGTATACATACATAACTTTGTATACATACTTAAAATTGCAAACTACGCAGTGAGAGAATCCCGCAAATAAATATAACTCCTAGTTTCTAAAAGAGCCACAGAAAGCTCGGCATATCTGTACAATATTCAGTTTAGCAATAATAGCAAAGCAGTGGACAGCGTCGATGGCGACGGCAAATCGTCTTATGCGAAAAGGATTTTTAAATATTTATAGAAGTGTTCCCGCGAACGTTAAGCTTCTGTCTGGAAAAATCCCGGATCCGCAAGTGCAAGTGCAGTCGCACACATAAATATTGTTCAGCGTCTTCATAAATAAGCATCGTCTTAAAGTGGTCTTAACTTTGATGCATTATTTATTTGCAGTATTGCGTGCCTTTTTACTTTCTAGAGTGTGAGGTCTTGTCAAGCAGAAATCGGATATTTACCTAACTCTACCGACAACTGTTCGTGACATGGCTGGGTTGCTATTCTTTTAAATTTTATTGTGACTGTTCTTTACTTCGGAGGTTTTGCTATGTATATATGGATAAACTAAAGTATCCAATTTTATTTTGTCTTAAGAACGAATTTGAATGTGTTTTTCTTTTATAAAACTACATTAAATATATAAATATAGGTTCAGGCTCTCTCTGACGGTGGAGCGCTTCTAGCCATTAAACTGAACTTTTTTCTTCTATAGCCATTAAAAATCAGTCGAGTCTTTACTTACATAAAGATTTACTTTAGTAAAATGCAGTTATAAATATCAGAGTCCGTAATTTTCACGCTGATGACATCAACTAGATTTTTTTATTTACCACTATTTTATACAATTTATATTCTAGTATCCAAAATTGGTTCAACATGAAACAGTCATCGAAAAACCCTGCTGACATTATTTTGAGAAAATTATTGAGTTTTTTTGTAGTTGAATCGTGTGCTGTGTAAAAAATGTACATGCCCCTCTAGAACAAATGATTTCAACGGCTCGTCAGTTTTTGAATTGCCATTTGGTCGTTTAATACATGTAGACTGTATAAAGTGGAGTCAAGGTTCAAATGCACTAAGTATTTTCCCCCACTACAATAAGGAAGACTTACAGTTTCTTACGCAAACAGCTGCTGGGAAAGGTAAACCGAGGGCCCTTCAACCTCATTCATACAAAAGCAAGATAAGATGCGCTTAGAATGAGCGGCAAAATTTTCCGTCTTACTCGGCTTGGCAGGATAACGAGCTACCCACGGCGGTAACGCGAACTACAAAATCCACAAATTTCGAAGATTTGTCTCTGTCACTCTAATGAAGTGTTCGTTGGAGCAACAGAGACAAATCATTCAAATTAACGAATTTCGAAATTTGCGGTAGTAGGTCTGCTTTTAAGGGCACGGTGTGCAGGCAGCCGTGGAGATGGAAAGCATTCTCACATATTTTGGAACCTTGTCATGTAATTTAAAACAAGAATGAGATTTCATGTAGTAATGCCACGCTGAGCTAACAAATGTAACGCGGGAAAAACTTAAGTACACGTATCTTCATCATTTGCCGTTGAATGGAATATAAAATATGGGTACGCATCTCAACTGACGGACTAATTATATTTTAGGTTAGTCTGCTGACTTGTGTTACATTATTATTATATATTTTGCCAGGAGCAGAGTATTCATTCTCTAATCTAATGAACTCCCTGCTACTAGGGTTTCTGCAGAAAGTACAGTACGGAGTTCCTCAAAAACGAAGTTTATACAATTTCAAAGCAGTAAATCCCATCGAGTGGCAGGCATCTGGAGCTTACTATAACAGCTTATTCTTGTTTGGCACTGCCGTAGTATTAAATATAGTTGATCAATATCTTGCTTTGACAGTGTAGTAGTGTGCCTTAATCCCACACACGTGCGCCAACTAAGTGCGATCGTTCGTTATACATATAATACAGCATTTAAGTGGGTTTCTTATTTTCATAGGGCAAATTACTACCGTTATTGAGGTACGGCACTAGGTTGAGTGTTACGTAAATGTTAAGCTGAATTACTGAAGGCTACGCTTTGTTGATGAGCGGCAGCTAGCAATCTACCCTTCGTGTTATCTTTAGTCAAGTTCCAACTAGATGCCTAAGTTTGGCTTTCTTTGTTTTCATGAGGCAAAACATACCTACAAGCCCATATCCTTACTTATCTTATCTAGTAAACAATTATGTTCTAATTTCAAATTGCCCATTTCCTGCCGTAAACAGTAGGGACCCAGAGAAGTTCATAATAAAGCGTTTCTATGTGAAATAATAAAAAACTGACTTGAATAATGGTTTCAGAGAAAAAAAGTATTTGGTGGTTAGAAAGGGTTTAGCAGCCTTACCGAACAAGAGGTGCCTTTCCCCACGGATGAAGTCAATATTTTAGGTGGTGTACTAGCAGGACCTAAGAATACTCCATGCTTAATATCAGCTCTAGATCTTCTTTTGTTTCAGAGTTATTCAAGATAATGTAAAATATACAGGGTGTCTTTGAAAGTGGCATATTTCGAGAACTGTTCAAGTTAGATCAACCAAATAAAATTGTGCTTGATAACAATAAAATAACCTACAAAATGCATATTTTTAACCTACATCTTGTCCTTATTTTTCATAATAAAAAAAGAGTTCTTGTTTTTTTTTCCATATTTTTTTTTATTTCACGCGGAGGTACACCTACAAAAAAAATATGCATACATAGCCACTAATGTCCACTGTATACATAGATAAAAATATTTCCGTAAATCATCGTGCGTCATGCCAAAAAAATTTTTTTTCTGAAGTAGTAGTCGTTTCTGGCATACAAATAAAGTACCAGTGCAGTGTGAACATAAGTTAGTGTGTAGGTATACAATCTCTCGACACTTACCGCACAAAATATCATTGACGTAAATTGACTTATTAGTACATTTGCTTTATAAAAGAGAGATAAACATTTGACACATAGTATTGTTTTCGACATTTGATTTGTTGCATTTTCTGTTGGAAAATGGAGAAAATTAAGTGTAAGTCTTGTGAAAAAACGTTAAAAAATATATGTGGAAAGAAAAAATGCATACAAACTGGACAAGAGGCTGATTTATATAGCAAATGCACTAATAAGTCAATTTACGTCAATGATATTTTGTGCGGTAAGTGTCGAGAGATTGTATACCTACACACTAACTTATGTTCACACTGCACTGGTACTTTATTTGTATGCCAGTAACGACTACTTCTGAAAAAATTTTTTTTTTGGCATGACGCACGATGATTTACGGAAATATTTTTATTTATGTATACAGTGGACATTAGTGGCTATGTATACATATTTTTTTTGTAGGTGTACCTCCGCGTGAAATAAAAAAAAATATGGAAAAAAAAACAAGAATCCTTTTTTTATTATGAAAAATAAGGACAAGATACAGGTTAAAATATGCATTTTGTAGTTTATTTTATTTTTATCAAACACAATTTTGTTTGGTTGATCTAACTTGAACAGTTTACGAAATATGCCACTTTCAACGACACCGTGTATATTTTACATTATCTTGAATAACTCTGAAACAAAAGAAGATCTAGAGCTGATATTAAGCATGGAGTATTCTTAGGGCCTGCTAGTACACTACCTAAAATATTGACCTCATCCGTGGGGAAAGGCACCTCTTGTTCGGTAAGGCTGCTAAACCCTTTGTAGTTGCTTAACTTCAAACATAGGTAAATCCATTTCTGAAATACCTACTTTTTTTTTGGTTTTTGTCTAAACTAAAAGGTTAAAAAAGTTGTTTTATTATTTTTATCAAAATCAGTTCAACCCGTATAAACGTGTAAATATAATATAGTAATATTTCAAATGTAGCTAAGTCCATCAAAACCAATTAGCGAAAAAAGCTTGTGCAATATGGATGTCAGTTAACGTAAACTTTGCGGCAATATCAGATCTATTCTGCAGATAACACTTCATGTATCCTGTCTGATATTTCAAAATTATACAATCAAATCCACACTAAGTTTTTTCAAAGATAGATAATTTGAAATCGATTATATCAAATGAAGGTAACTTGGTGCTTCTTATTGTAAAATCAAAAAATCCTTATAAAACTAGATTTAAGTACAAATGTCTCACTTTCGTCGAAGTAAATAAATGAATATACATTGAAATGTGACGTGGAGCGATATGTTTCATCATTCACGTCTCAGTACACGAGCAACATTTTGGATATTTGAAAATGTGCTTAATTTACATTACAGACAGTCCCGATTTGATTCGGCTGGGATTTTCAGGTTGATTCAATAAAGTAATAATTTAAGTAATTCAAGGTAATTGTCGGGTCGAGGGGCAATGAGGCCGAAATCAATATTTCCTCCGGCTGGGTGGCAGAAGGGTGAATTTATTTCATTGCGCCGTCTGAGACGCTTAATCGAGGAAGCGCTAATTTATGGACCGATACTACAGTGGAACTACAAGAACTACGACTTATAAAATGTTTTGTACAGAAAAAGCATTAAAAAAAGGAAAACTAGACAAATTGTTATTTACCGCTTTTTTATAAATATATCCGTCGACTAAAATTATCGGATAAATTATCTATTTCCTCAGGCCTAGAAAATATGGACAGTTAATATTTAGGTATCGGACAGATATAATTATTTTTTTCGGGGACGATAAAATAGGCCGTTAAACAAAAGAATCATTGCAATACTTTTTTGCGATGGGTGACACTCGTTGATTACTAATGCTGTAAAAGGTTCAAAACGTCGGGATATAATTAATATACTTAAACGATAAAATCTATTTATATACTTTCATTTTATGAATAACTATCGAGGTAACTGAAGGCAATATTATTCATACATTTTTAAAAATGACAACTTAAACATGCATGTATACCGGATATTACGTATATGATGCAGATAAAATATTCATGTGTTTATTTAAACGGTTATTGGAGCTAAAAAAAAATAGTTAATCCTGCTGGCTTTAAACCACATCATTATGCCGTACCAAAGCTGCTTTCGATTTACTAATCTATCTATGGATAAGTAGGGATTTAATTAATTGGTAAACCAAACGTCTGTTTAATATATGTCGTCGCCTATGTTTCGTCATTTTTGAGAAGTCAAGTTTACATACTTACTTTTATGTGCCATTGTTACGATGTTATTTTTCTCTAGAAAATCTATAGAAAAGATTAAAATTCCAATGACTTCATAAATTATATATTTTAGACGTATTACCTATTGATATAGGATGTAGAAGAGTAGTGTTAGTTATTTTAATGCTGATTAGTTATCAAAATGGGAAAATATATTTTTCATCACATTTGCTGTCTAAGCGCGCCATTGCTTGCGTGCGTAGCGGAAGTAATAGAAAAGTGAAATTCCCTAGGGAGTAATAGAAGTGTCAATACATTATTTAATCATATTTTGTCTTAAAACTTAGTTTTTTTGTCGGCAAGTGTGATGAAAAACATTGTATGCATCACGGTTGGTAAGCGGAATACTAACTCGAGTCATAAAAGCCTTCCGCCTGACGGCGTCGGGCTTCTAACACTCTCGTTAGTAATTCCGTACTTACCTCCCTTGATGCACAATGTACTATTTTTCTGGTCTAATTTATCCTAGCTTATCATAATTTAACTTGCGGTACGGTAATAACTAAATAAAAATTTAAAACCGACTTATTTTTTCCCCAAAATCTGACCATTAGGGAACACCTCAGGTTATAACCGTTTATATAATAATAAAAAATTGGTTCACGACTCTCGGAGATATGGAGTAATATGCATACAAAAAAATTTTTATAATGCTCTTTAGTGGTACAATTTTAATTTCAAATGTTGAATTACTGCGTCTTATATTTCCACTGCGTCACCTGCTAGAGAAGAACAGCGTTCTCGAACCGATATAAAAACTAGAAGAGTCGTGAAAAAGTTCCGCCCGTCGTTAGGGGCACGGACGTTTGTGCAGCTATGTGGCGCTTATCGTACCGCTGATTTAGGTTGTTTATCCTATCGTTTTATTTAGGGTGCCTTTACACCTGCTATAGCGTAGCTATCCGAGTCACGTGTCAATCGGTAAATGGTACTCGATCGACGCCTCGTACCATACGCGCCGAACGCTCACTTTGTGTTGTGTTATTAAAAACAAAAAATTACAAAATAAAATATGTTAACGTCATTAGATACGGAAGTCTACTGTACGGCACAGGGTTATGTCTTCAAAATGACGGGCGCTTGTCCGATCCTTAAGTATAACCATGCGCGTCAGTCAACCGACGTACTAGACTGACGAGCTCTATCGAAGGTAACATATTCGCCTGTAAAAGGTTACCAGTGCTGCACTAAATTTCTCAAACTGTCGGCCGAGCACTGTTTGTAACTGTGGCAAAAGCACTGGCACGAGTGGCAAAATATTTACGACTCCAAAAGTTATGCTCGACAAGGCTTTATGGTTGGGTGGGTAACAAACACATCCTTGGATCATAGTACATCAGCTATGGGCATCAGCTATGATCAGCACCCTGCTTAGTGGATATGAAACATATCAATACAGTATAGCTTTGGTGGAAAGACACCCGTCGGCTCCCTATCCTGCTATACTGGAGTTACTGGATTTTGTTACCAATTTCAATATTGAGTTTTGTTTTTATATATTCAAGTAAGTATCCTATTTGTATATGATCACCTGATAATAACTTACTGAATACTTACACTGTAGGTGTGATTAGGATGATCAGCCGTTGTAATAGTTACTAAAGTATTTTATATTATAGATACACGTGCCTACTATTTAAGATCATTCTTATGTAAAAACGACCTTTAACGGTGTAAAAGCCAAACTGAATACACCAAACGAATGAACGCTTATTTTTCGAGGGATTTTAACACGTATTCGTAAAAGAGACCTAAACATAGGCTGTCCGTAGGATCGTAAAGCGGAAAAGGCATACCTACGAAATTCAGCGACGCGTTAGTAATTTTGTTTTTATTATTTTTCTTTTATTTCTAGAATTTTTGTCTGTAGCTCTCATGATACTCGAACCTGCTTGCGTTGTCAATATGTCATTTGCTAACGCTTAGTTGCGTATCGTACTGTTCACTCTTTCATATTATGTCAATTGCATGTTGATTGTATTTTTGTGGGCATTTTTTATTGGCTTTGTTAACTGTACACTAAGTTTTGTAAATTTCTTATGTACTGCTGTTGATGCCCCAAATAAATAAAATAAAATTTTAGTGTGACAAAAACAGACATAGGTACATAAGTTCTGAAAACTCATTGGCCGTTAAAACTAGAAAACTGCAATTTGTTACAGATATACACATTAATCATGCCAACAAAGTGGTACAATAAAAACTAGAAAACAATTTTTTTTTCGGGTACCTCCCCAACTGGTGAAGTGGTGATGTATTTTTTTATTTGCTGTAATCCTATAGTGCGTGGTATCATTGAATAGGTCTCTTAAAAATAATAAGGGTTTTAAAAGAAAGGTTTTTCGAAAGTCAATATTTTGAGAGATAATCGCACCAGAAGAAAAAAAAATTGTGTCCCCCCCCCTATAACTTTTGATCCGTAGGTCCAAAAATTATGAAAAAAATTCATGAATAGTGGGCTTATAGAATACTTTAAAATAAAACTATTTCGAACATAATCGATCCAGCCGTTTTTGAATAACTACGGACCTTACACTGAGCATGGCCCGACATGCTCTTGGCCAGTTTTTTTTAACTAGTTCCTTCTTAGTGGCCAGGCCAAAATATATAAAAAAAATAAAAACGCTGCATTAAAGTCTTGACACACTAAAGAGATCGCAGTGCAATTTAACTTTTATATTTAATCTGTCGTAATAATAAATTAAAATAATAAATTATTTAACATTATGCACGACATCATACACGAAAAAATTATTACTTAGACGTGGTTTACAGTATTTTTTGTACAGAACGTCTATTTAATAAATTAAAAAGAAATAAAACTATGAAAACGGATAAACTCGCGTATATTAACTTATCCGTTTTCATAGTTGTATTTCATGTGTAATCCTCGCGGTAACCGAAGAAAAGAACTTATAAAATATTTTAAAAATAAAAATTAAACCGCCTTCAAAAATACGCTGGAACTGAAAAGTGCAAAATAATTTTGCTTCCTACCACTTAGGATATCCTACCCAAACCTTTAAACCTTTTACCCTATTCATTGAAATAAAATATGATTCCTAGGTACCCCCACTGATCTCAGTGAAGTCGGTGCCAAAACAAATACGTCCACAGGCTACATCACACTCATATTTTAGGGTTAGTTATTATTTTAGGGTTAAGAAATACTCTTCAAAATATTATAAATTAAATCAAAATATTATTAATATTATGAAGTGTATACGTAATATTATTTAGTTGTTGTTGTTCTGTGTCTTGGCACCGACTTCACTGAGATCAGTGGGGGTACCTAGGAATCATATTTTATTTCAATGAATAGGGTAAAAGGTTTAAAGGTTTGGGTAGGATATCCTAAGTGGTAGGAAGCAAAATTATTTTGCACTTTTCAGTTCCAGCGTATTTTTGAAGGCGGTTTAATTTTTATTTTTAAAATATTTTATTTTTTGCTTTTTAGTATAGTATAAATATAAAATAGGTTCAGTAAAAGTACATTGTGCATCTAGGGAGGTAAGTACGGTATTACCAACGAGAGTGTTAGAAGCCCGACCCCGTAGGCGGGGGCTTTTAATGACTTGAGTTAGGTTAGTTATTCCGCTTAGTGAGAATTATCCCCCAACTCTTAATCGCTAAGGAGTTGTACCTTCCATCATCAGCTCACCAACATGAGCCTATGACCACCTAAAGGCAAATACTTGAATAGCTTCCAAAATACATGTAATATGTTATATTTAAAGAATTATCCTCTAACTCCTAATCGTTAAGGAGTTGTACCTTCCATCATCAGCTCACCAACATGAGCCTATGACCACCTAAAGGCAAATACTGTAATAGCTTCCAAAATACATGTAATATGTTATATTTAAAGAATTATCCTCTAACTCCTAATCGTTAAGGAGTTGTACCTTCCATCATCAGCTCACCAACATGAGCCTATGACCACCTAAAGGCAAATACTGGAATAGCTTCCAAAAACCATGAAACGTGTTATATTTAAAGAATTATTGCCCAACTCCTAATCTCTAAGGAGTTGTACCTTCCATCATCAGCTCACCAACATGAGCCTATGACCACCTAAAGGCAAATACTCGAATAGCTTAAAAAAAACATGAAATATGTTGTATTTAAAGAATTATTGCCCAACTCCTAATCGCTAAGGAGTTGTACCTTCCATCATCAGCTCCATGAGCCTATGACCACCTAAAGGCAAATACTTGAATAGCTTCCAAAATACATGTAATATGTTATATTTAAAGAATTATCCTCTAACTCCTAATCGTTAAGGAGTTGTACCTTCCATCATCAGCTCACCAACATGAGCCTATGACCACCTAAAGGCAAATACTTGAATAGCTTCCAAAATACATGTAATATGTTATATTTAAAGAATTATCCTCTAACTCCTAATCGTTAAGGAGTTGTACCTTCCATCATCAGCTCACCAACATGAGCCTATGACCACCTAAAGGCAAATACTGTAATAGCTTCCAAAAACCATGAAACGTGTTATATTTAAAGAATTATTGCCCAACTCCTAATCGCTAAGGAGTTGTACCTTCCATCATCAGCTCACCAACATGAGCCTATGACCACCTAAAGGCAAATACTTGAATAGCTTCCAAAAACCATGAAACGTGTTATATTTAAAGAATTATTGCCCAACTCCTAATCGCTAAGGAGTTGTACCTTCCATCATCAGCTCACCAACATGAGCCTATGACCACCTAAAGGCAAATACTTGAATAGCTTCCAAAATAATGTAATATGTTATATTTAAAGAATTATCCTCTAACTCCTAATCGTTAAGGAGTTGTACCTTCCATCATCAGCTCACCA
>JALPQI010018374.1:0-20163 GCA_025490895.1 Thaumatotibia leucotreta
GTTTTTTTCCCAACTTATATTCATTGAAAAGTTGTTGATAAAGTTCACTTTTATTAGACATTTTGCGAAAACACAACGACAATTAAAGCACAGCACAACTTTTAACGTTCGCTCAACGCAAAATTCACAATATTTGTGGCAAATCACGAGCGCGGCAGCGAGCGAGGCGGCGGTGGGCGAGGTCAAACGCGGTCAAGGCTACGCGTGCCGAATTTCGAGAATCGAATAGTGTGCGTAGGTATCTACCTACTTTTAAAGTTTTATGCATTAAAATTTAACGCTTTCAATATCGAGTACGTATTAAAGCTCGATAGTTTTTCATCCCACTCCATATTTTTTCTTAGTTTGTTCATCCTAGAAAAATACACGTGAGGTCGCCTTGTACCCCCCCCTCCCCCAACGTGATGTTGCGTGATGTTTTCTTGGACCCCCTCCCCCCCTATAGGACCTCGCGTGATTTATGCACAAGCCCTTATGAGCCCATGCTTACACCCATAAGTGCGTAGATTCAGTATTCTAGCTAGTAGTTAGCCCAACTAGCAAAGAAGTCATATAAATCAAGAGTTATACGACCTTTAGCCATATAAGAGTTTTATAGTCGTTTTTAGTTAACCTGTTAGTCAAATAAACGTTATAAATCTGATAGTTTAGTCGTCCTACCAAATAGTCTAATTACTATGGTAAATAAACGTTTTTGCGACTTAATTATACAACAATCATGTAGAGGTTTTAAAGAAAACGTTTACTTAATGATGTTCAAAGTTGTATAAACGTTTTCGTCTTATAAAGGGTTTAGAAAAAACAGAACCGTCGTAATAAGGTCATTTTTACAACGTCTACATAATTTTATTGTTGTATAAGTGATATCAGAAAACCTTATCTCGACAGTTATATAGCGGTATTGAAGGTAACTTCAATATGACAAAAAGATATCAGCGGGACTGTTATCTACCCTTTATTCAACAGTTGGTTATATTAACGTCAAACAAAAACTTTGAAAAACCTTTAGTTGTTGCCGAACTCGTTATATTCCTTTTATTGGACTATATGTTTTTAAATTGATTTTAAGTTACGGTTATAAAACATCATGCAATTTATAGTCGATTTGAAATTAATATTATAAAACATCAGTCGCCATTTCGTGAGCATCACAGTACTATTTAAAAGAAAAAAACCATGGACGTTACATCGTGGAAACGGTACAAACGAAGTGGCGGACTAGTAACGGCGGCTTAGTAATGGCGGACAATTTGTAGTCGTTTTAAAAACCTTTACTTAAGATAAAGTTATATTGTAGTCGTATAAGTATAAATCCATGACTTGTTCCAAAATGGCTAACCTTAACTATAATAAAATATGAAGAAATATTGTTATAAATTATAATTATTTCGCATATATTAAGAGCGCGACAGCAAAAAACTGTATATCATCATAAACTTTAACGGTAAAGTGACCTTCCCATACGAATTCAGCTCACGCCAAATGTGCAAACGCTCAATATATAGAACAATAATTTCTATTACAAATCTTATAAAATTACCTTGTATTATTTTTCCGTACACTTTTTTGTCACACACACCAAGTTTTGCGCGTGTCTAAAATAAATGTCAGGAGCAGTTTTATAAATAAAACTTAAAAACATTTATGTAACTTAAAAGTCCGATAAGCAATGAGTAAGGGTTATACTAAACCTTTTATAAAACAAAATGGTCAGTAATAAAACATTTATTTGATATTTAGGTCGCGTAAAGGTTTTTGTTGTACTCTTTATACAACGTTTTGGTCATTCCTTAATCGTTACAATACCTTTAATAAACGATTTAAGTCGCCATGCAAACCTTTATTTAACGTTTATCTCACCAATAAGTCGTATAATTTGCGCCACTTTCGCCTTTTAAAACCGTTTACCTTACGTTTATATGACCAACCAAATTAGACTAGAAGTTATATGCAAAACGTTGTCTCAACTTCTATATGACTATATTTTGCTAGTTGGGAGATAGCTAAACCACCCTATAGCTCGGCCGGACCTGATATAAAAGGGCCCTACGCCGTGATCAGAATCGGGATCTAGACCTGCCCCACAATGAGTGCTGGTAACGTATCACATGTAAACGGTAAAGTTTAAAATCGACAACAGTTGGTAAGGTATTGATTGTTCACAATTTTTACAGTAAAGTTACGTGATTGTGACAAAGCAGTCATCTAACTTTGTTCTTTTTTGTGATTTCTGTTGTAACGATACGTGTGGGTATGTACCCTACCCAATTGAAAAAAATAAAATAAAATAAAATAAATAAAATAAATATTTTATTTTTACCATTTTTGCGTTCGAATTGGTAATGCCACGAAAGAAGTTATTGTTGTTGAATGTAATTGATGACTATGTCACATGAGTTTTCGATGGACAAAAAAAAACGTGCCTTTTATTTTAATAAGGAAGTTTCTTGACTGGACTTGATTCGTTAATTTAAATTAATTTTGTTTTTTTATTAACTATTAAAATTAAGCTGGCACTATCAAAATTGTCAAAGTTTTTTTTGTGTGTGACTTTGTGCTGATAGAACGTAATCAGACAAAAGTTGAAACCTTAATTGAAAGGCCGTTTAAGGTCTTGGAGGTACTCGATAGCGATCGTATTAGTTTGAAGAAACTAAAGTTTAAATGCACCTACAAGTACGCTCATGACCAAATTAGAAAATGCGTCAATGTGGAAACTTGTCTCTCATAATCTGATCCTAGTACAAGTGAAAAAGTTGAGCAAGCATCTTGATTTTTTTTGTTTTTTGGCCGCACCGTAGTTACGTGCCGTAGTTGTAACTGTGGCCTTATGGTCGTTCAGAGCGCAATGCTCGGCACTGATACGGCGGGGGCCTGAGTCTATGTGACTAGATTGTGATGTGGCTAATTTGGAGTGGCCGAGAATCTCGTTGATTCTGTTGTGAGAAGTTTAAAATCATGATGTAAATCTTCCTATACTATACTATAATTATTTATGATGACTAAAGGTGGACAAGAAGTACTGCAAACCTCCTTTAGATAACGATGATTGTACAATTAATTGTAATTGTCAATGTCAGACAATGTCATTGCGATCAGTGTTGGGCACTCAAGAATAAAATCATTATTTGAATGAAAACTTGTAAGAATAAAATCATTTCGATTTTATTCCCGTCAAACTTATTCAAATAATTTCGTCGAGAATAATTAGTGTATGGGAAAATTGAATAAAAATAAAATAAAAATAAATATTCAATTACATTTATTCATGATTTTTTATTTTGAATAAAAGTATCTGAATAAGTATGTAGTGCGGGTGGCCGGAGTAGGTAATTGTAACTTTAATATTACGCACAGTAGGTACAGGAAGAAATCTAGTAAGTACTCTAGTCTAATTTATACCCACTATGCTAGCCGGGGGTGGCGGGCGGAGGCCGGGGGTGGCGACGGATGGTGACAGGGGGAGGCGGGTGGCGGGCGGAGGCCGGGGGTGGCGGCGGAGGGAGGCGGGTGGCGGCGGAGGGAGGTGAGTGGCGGCGGAGGGTGGCGGGTGGTGCGGGTGGAGGCGTCGTCGCCCACCTACCCCTGTCACCACCCGTCGCCACCCGCCTCCCTCCGCCGCCTTCCCCGGCCTCCGCCGGCCACCCCCGGCCTCCGCCCCCAGCCTGCCACCCGCCTCCCTCCGTCACCTCCGTCCCTTAAGATGTAATTATTAATGCAAAGGGTTCATTTAACCATGAAAGAATTCCGGGATTCACCATCAAAAATGTGCTAAAAACAATATTTATTGCACTGCAAAATTAATTTTATTCTAAATAACATGTTAGTTGAATAAAACATTAGTTAGAATAATCCCATTTCTGAAATAGTTAATTCGAATCTTATTCTTTATTTAAAATAAAAGTACCATGATTTATTCACTACCAATCAAATTCAATTAACGAGTACATAGGGTGGGTCATTTTTCAAAAATTTCGATTTTCTGAAGATAATAGTTACAAAACGGTGCCATTTGATATTTGATTATCAGTCTTATTTTTATTATATTTTTAATTTAAGTTTTTCTGCCTCCGGATTTGATTAGTAATTTTCTTAAAATGTATGGAACTTCAAAAAAAAAAGTTGTTATTTTCGACTTTTTTTTCGTCTCTTTTGGCTCCATAACTATAGAAAAGCTATTTCCAGGTAAACACAATACTCAAACATAGCTCAAGTTGCAATAAAAAGTAAAAACATAGATATCAACTGTGGTCAGTACAAAATGTACTGAAGTTTCTATGAAATCTTTCAATTAGATCCGGAGGCAGAAAATTAATTCCGATGGCCAAATAATTTTGCACACTCTTTGTCGACCTAATTACGGAACTATTGACAACTATTACTAGTAAAAAACAAATACTTTTTTTTTCTTCATACATCAGTGACCCACCCTATACAAGAATTATTCTTATTCAAATCGATTTGAATAGGAATATTTTTTCTGTTTTCATTCTTATTCTTATTCAAGTTAATTTTTGCCCAACTGTGATTGCGATTAATAAAAGAAAGCAAAACTAATACACTGCATTCAAAATGAATCCCTTTAAAACAATTTATTTTTTAACTAATAAAACTTACAACAACAACAACAACAACTTATTTTTTAACTATAAAAAAAACGAAAACTTCTCGTAATAAGAGGTAAATATACACTGACAAAAGATGGAAGAGCAAACCAAAACGGTACTTCTAGATGGAAGTGCACGAATCGGGATGTTTGTTCTGCCACAGTCACATTAAGTCAGGATGAATGTGATATAAAGCGGGAAACTAAGCATTCACGTAGACCGGAAAAAATAAAATAAAAATTACAAATCTATTAAATGATATGAAGCAGGAAGTATGCTTTAATTTACACCCGATTGAACAAATATATGAAAGAATGGTCCAACAGTTTGTCGAGACTAATGTTTTTTTCCTGTGTCCGAAATTCCATCATTTGCGTCGATCAAAAGTACTCTATACAGGACACGGAAAGAGTACTTGGGTACGAGTTCGCTTGTTTTCAAGGAAATAAGACATGTGAAAATTCCAAAGGAAATACCTAAACATTTCAAGATTATTGAAGACGGAGATCAAGAAAAAATTATTATCCTCTGCTCTGAAACGGCAATATCGGCAATAAAATCATCAAAATTGTGAGGTTACAGTGGTGACGGTACATTCAAAACAGCTCCGCGTCCTTTTAGTCAGCTTTATATTATTCATCTAGACATATATTCAGACCAAACAACGGTGAACGTATTTCCGGTTATACAGGGTGTTTGTTATATCATTAGCCATATTGCAATATGTGTTGGGTAAAGGCGTAAAAAAATATTTGGTAAAACAAAAATAATCCATTTTTCATTATCCTTTTTGTTATAGATTTTTTTTTAAATCCCATTATCTAACGAATGTTTGTTCACTATGATCACTTGTTTACTTTGCGTACTGCCCCATCATCTCATAACTGCCAAATCAGATTGGAAAGGGTGTTTGAGTTTGCAACTTTAATTAACCCGCATAAGGTAACTAATTCAATGCGTTATAACGTACGTAACAAGTTTCCTACGCGTGGTGGGGAATGGAGGTGGAGCTTAACTTGCAGGTAAATCTCACGAGACAGCATTATCAGTCTATCGCATACAGTACTAATAATGAGGGTATTTCGAGTTGCGCGCCGATCTGAGGGTAGTTTGACTCGAGCGCGTTTACACAAGCGCACTCCTTCTTTGTTTACAGAGTGCTGTACAAATGGCACATGGCATCTTGCGATCAACCGAGCCAGCATAATTTGACCTCAAGAACGTAGTAACTTAAATGTTCCGTCATACAAACGCGTACTGGTTTACCTCAGATATCGATTCTAATGCACTCTCTAAGCAAATTGAATTGTTGATGACGACGAGCAGGTACAGGTAGGTATGCGCTTGGGCAGTTTTAATCAAATAACAATCGTGTGTGCATGTAGTTAGGACATTTTATTCATTGTTTAGTGCCGATGGTGGGGTGAGTGACGTCGGCTGATCGGTGCTTGTGATGAACTCCTGATTGGCTAAGACTTGACTACTCAAACCTGCTACCCTTTTGTCTGCCATCAAATCGCACGGATTGAAACAAACTTGCCTAGTGACCACAAATTATGTTTTTGCCGGATAAAAAACGGGACAAAAAACTAAAAAAAAAGTGTCACTTTTAAAAAAAAAAATGTTGTGTACTGGTGATCGCGAATGACATATCCAAATTTGGCTAACGACATAACAAACACCCTGTATACGCATTACTTCCCAACAAGACACAACAAACTTACATAAGATTATTTAACTTGATAAAAGAAAATCTGCCTGTTGTCATAAAATCCTATAAGTGTGATTTCGAAATTGCCCCTATCAATGCTGTCAAGTCTACTTTTTCAGATGTCAAAGTAACTGGTTGCTATCAACACTTCAACAAAGCCGTCTGGAGAAAGGCAAAGAAATTAAAATAGCAAAGATCCGAAGACCTACAAGTGATGATAAGAGTGCAAGAAATATTGTAAGAATTTGTTCTAATTTTGTTTACTTCCACCCACTTCTATGTCACAAGCTTGGACTGCTTTTCAAAACGCTGCACCGGCTACAACGAAAATGAAGTTATTTTTTAAACACATCAAAACACATGGTATAACAACAACCACAATTTGATAAGTTGTGCGGGAGACGCTCATCGCACTACAAACAGTTGCGAGGGTTACCATAGTCGATTTAATGTAAGATTACCTCTAAATCCAAACTGGTACTTGGTGTTCAACACACTTATAAAAGAAATGCAACATTACGACAGAAAAATCAAACGGTACATGTAGTTCGTGCCTTTTAAAAAAATAGGCGTATAAGAGATATCCTTTTTGATAAAAAATATTTACAATTATTGAGGAAGCTGGAAAGAAAAACAGTAGGTACCTAACACCAATATGTTTCCTCAAAATTTTTTTTTTTTAAATTGAAACTAGGTTTTAAGAAGTGAACAAGTTATGTAAGAGTCTTTAGTTTGTTATTGTTTACTGTGTTGGTTTTACTTAAGGAGTAAGTAGAGTATTTTTTTTTGTGTTTGATTTACCTACTACCTAGGTTTCAATAAACCCCATAACTAAACCTTTTTTCGGTATTTTTTTTCTCACATTCCACACCAATCACCATGTCCCATGTCATGTCCGATACCCGTTGAATATGAACTTTCTACCGTTATAATTTGTAAACTAATAATTATTTTTAACCGACTTCAAAAAAAGGAGGAGGTTCTCAATTCGACTGAATTTTTTTTTTTTTGTTGTATGTATGTTACCTGATATCTCCGAGAATAGTGAACCGATTCTAAAATTTCTTTTTGTGATCGAACGTGTATTACCCCGAGATGGTCCCATTGGCACCAAGTTGGGGTCTGATGATGGGATCCTGGAAAAATCGAGGGATCTCTTCAAATGTTATAGGTACATGTATGGCGCTTTTGGTAATTTTCATTCATTTACAAGAATTTGCATTCAGAAAGTAGGATTTGAGGAAACCAATGATGGAAACAAATCGGGGATCTTTGAGAAATCGGTTGAAGTCGGTTTTTTAAATTTTTAATTTGGTGATTATATTTGTGTGCACACTTTTAGCCGGTCATATATGGTCGGGCATATCCGCCGGATGAGTATAGTTAAGTTTATCCGGTGATCCATATAAACCTGCTGCAAAGATCTGACGGTTTACCCGGATGATCTCAGCCGGCTTTTATTGCAGTAGGTACTACGAATTTTTCCACTTGTATCGCACTTAGGGTCATTAACCCATTCAATGCCGAAGACGCGAATTCGCGTCCTGTGTACGCGTAAGAAACGTGATGCCGAGGACTCAAATTCGCGTCCTCGAGTTATTAGATTTTTTTGATAGAAATCAACTGTACTTAAAAGCTGATACCAAAACGTTATTTTATTTATGAAGGATAATATTATACCGTCGCTGGTTACTGGATTCAGTGCATTTGTAATTGTAATAATTCCCATCTCGGATGCCGAAGACGCGAATTTGCGTCCTGTGTATTTATATTTTATTTAATTTTTTATTTTTATTGAAACAAAAGTTTACACGACATTACAGTTTACACCAATGCGTCATGAAACTAAAATTAAAAGAGATATAGATAATGTACCTACATAAAATAAAGGTACATATACAAAAACAAACATTACATTAATTATATTTAGGCGACACAACTGCGTGGCTCCGTGGCGTCGTCTGAGCCGGCGTAGGGTTCGGCAGGTTGCCCCGGAACCGCCGAAACACGACGCCCTTCGGCTAGAAGTCCGGACTCGCGATAGTGTCCTGAAGGGGCCGCGGCACGCGCACTACAAACGAGCTGAAATGCACGTAGTGGCGCGACCGCAGCTGCTGCACCCTCAGTGAGAGGCCAGTCTTCCGGTGGACGTACTCCGTCACATCGTCAGCCACGGCGGAGTAATGCAGGCGCGATACATAGAGCGCCTTACACGGAGTTGCGACCCGAAGACCAGAACTAACCGGTTCGGCGATGCCACCCAGAGTCTTGCGAGGCGCCCTGCGCACCTTGCTCTTCCATTGAACCAGTGTAAATCCCTCCTTATCTACACTGGTGCGGGAGGACATTTCCCTATTGGGAGCCCGTAATTCACCCGCCTTAGAGGGCGGGTTGACCCGGTCAGCTGCGACTTGCTGCCCCGTGACGACGTCGGCGTGGGCACGCTGACGTAGCTTCGAAACAGGGGGTGGCCAGGCGCACGGGGGCGACGCGGACGGCGGAGCGCGTGCGACACTTGTGGCGGTGTCAGCAACACGTAAACGTGACCCGACGCACGAGCCGGGTCGGACTTCGGTCATGAAACTTGACGCCGCTGACCGAGTATTAGGAGCGTTATTCCGCAAACTGGTGACTTTGTCGCGTAGCTCGGCAATAGTTAATTGGGCCACGTCAAATTTCAAAATTACTTCCGCAAGACTTATCTTCAGAGCCACGATATCCTTCAACAAGCTGCGGACGTCGACGTCCTCCGAAGAGACAGACGGCAGGTTAGCTCCCATCTTCACAAACTCCGGAAGTCGGTCCTCGTAATCCCTTAGGATCTTATGCGTATGTCGAGGACGCGAATTAGCGTCCTTCAAGTGTGAAATATCCTAATGCCGCAGACGCGAATTAGCGTCCTTCAAGTGTGAAATATCCTAATGCCGCAGACGCGAATTCGCGTCCTTCAAGTGTGATATATATATCCTAATGCCGCGGACGCGAATTCGCGTCTGTTGAAATATTAACGGGACACCGTGAACGCGAATTCGCATCGTCACGTAGAAGGCGGCGGCACCGCGTGATGATTAAACATATGAGGCGTAGGCAATGAATGAATCTATCTACTGTTAAAGTATCGCTCGGGACCTTTGCTAAACCCTGTAGATACTTACCGCAAATTCAATTATGGAAGTTCAACATTTTAGGATTCAACATACCGCAAAATCAACTTTCTGCAAATTCAACATTTTAGGACTCAACAAGCTGCAAATTCAACTTTATGCAATTTCGACATAAAGAGTACTCAACATTATGCAAATTCAACATTTTAACATTCAACATGGTGCAAATTCAACTTCTTGCAAATCCAACATTTTAGGAATTCAACTTTGTGGTCCTGGAGGACATTATGTGGTAGGTAGGTATAGAAAACATGTTTTTGTTGGATATTTTGGAAATGGGTACCTAAATGTAATATATCTAGTAAGTATTATTTTGAAAAATGTTTAAAGAATGAGAGTCAGACAAGTTTAAAGAATGAGAGTCAGAAATAAAATTGATTTACAGGTAACTCATTTTTTTGGTACTTTTTTTGGCTACTGTAATTATGTGGCTCTAGTGAAAAGTGGTACAAGTCAAATTAACTAGGTGAAAAAAGGCACATGTCCTCGACATTTATAAGGCTTGTGCCTTTTTTCATCGAGTCAGTTTTACTTGTACCCCATATCACCAAAGCTACAGAAATATAATTTAAGGTTCCCAAAAATAAATAGATAAAGAAAAGATTCGTTTATTTTACAAGAAAATATATACAGTAAATAGTTGCGGGAAAAAGCCCAGTAAATAAAACTAACTAACAGTAAATACTGGCCTACCTAGCCTCTAGCCTAAATCTAAACTAGACCCTCGAGGCATTGTGCCGAGGAAGCTGGCGGCATTACCTTAAAGATAAAGTAAATTCTACAAATGTCAGACAATAAGGTGGTACCTTAAAAAACTAATACTAAAAATTAAATTAAATTATCTGAATTGAGTTTCATTGCGTTTTTTAAGTAATAACTTTCTTCGCCTAATCAAAAGTAAACGAGTTTTAATCTTTTGCTGTCGTAATATTTCCTTTTTTATTTCGGCATCTACTTTGATCTATCCATTTCCTGCTGCGCTAATTTTGTTTGTAAGTCAATAGCTTCCATCTTTTTCTTATGAAGCTGTTCCAAGGACGTAGATTTAGCTGTATAAACAGGTCTTCTCCTTGAAACCCATGTTTGGTCTGTTGGTTTTTGTTTTGGTTGCTGGTTGGTTTTTGCATTTGAGTTGTCCTCTCTAAGAGCTTGTGATACTGGTGTTTGTAATAATTGTGGAGTGTAGTTTCCCCAATCCCTTGTCACCTCTTCTTGTGGAATAATGTTATCTTCATCATTTGTTTCATTTTCTACGGCTATAACTGGCATTGAGGTGTCTTCTGCAGGTTGTAATAAATGTGTTTCCAGGTGAATTTGTATTTACACAGGAGGGTTTGCAGTTTGATCAGGTACAGCAGGAACTACAGAATCACTGTCGTAGGGATTAAATAACCCAATAGCACTTGTGGTTATTAAATTTAGGATTCTCTGAAGAAACTGATCATCTTTTTTAGGCGGCATTGGGGGCCCACCACCTGAAATAAAACGTAATAAAATACGTAGGTATGTACATTTGCCTAATAATAAATAAATATTATATGACATTCTTACGGAGGCGATTTTTGAGAGTGGAGCGTTCGAAACCGTCCAGGAATGAAGGTCAAAAATAAACGCAAGCAGCCGTTTCTAACTAACTATCCATAGATTTTTAAAAATATATGGAATTGTTTTAATGATTCTATATGAAAAGAATCGTTGTTTAGCATTGTACGCAATTTCGTCCCATATTTTGTAGATTTCGATCGCTCGACTCTCAAAAATCGCCCCCCTTCTAAGCTCTGGTAAGCTCAATAATGCTTTGAGTTATAGGTAGGTACCTAGACAATGATAGATATATTGTTATATACGAATACTTATGTACATAGTAATAACCGAAGACTCGGGAGCAAATAATTGGGGTCGCCATCGTCACAGAAATAAAAGGTCTTACCGGGTATTGAACCCGTAACGTATCGAGGGCCAAACTGCTAGTTTTTAAAGTAACCTGAAATTACACGATGTTTCTGCTTATTATGATGAGTAAACATAAATATACTGACATACCTGTTTGGATCATGTGCTTTCTATTGCTTGCCGCATATTTCCTTGCATTTTTTTTCATGCTCTCCCATTGAGCTCTTAAGTTTTCAGCAGTGCGAAAATTGTTTGTTGTCCGGCTATTATATTCATCCGAAATAATTTTCCATTGGGTTAATTTTGATTTCATAGTCACACCATCGGTTTTCTTACTTTCTATTATATTGAAATGCTGTTCCACCAGATTTAATAATAGATCTTTTTCAGATGGCACCCAGTTAGGACTACGTTTACGTTTATCGTCACACATTTTAGCTTTATTTAAAAATTTTCAATACGAATCGATAGAGTGAACCAATAAAATAAT
Organism: Thaumatotibia leucotreta; assembly: GCA_025490895.1. NCBI lineage: Eukaryota > Metazoa > Arthropoda > Insecta > Lepidoptera > Tortricidae > Thaumatotibia > Thaumatotibia leucotreta. The sequence continues at coordinate 11,866 of JALPQI010018374.1, forward strand.
ACAAATCTGGAAAATTAATGGCGCCAAAAAACTTTTTAAAGTTCCTAGCTGAGAAGATTTGACTTTTTAAATATTGTATAATACGTAAAAAGTGAAATGACTTTGACTTCAAATTAAACATCATTCCATTGGAATTTGGATGTCAATATATATTTGCCGGGTAACACAATCATTCACCATTCGTTCACCATTCACTCAACTATCTGCGATTAGTAATCCAAAGTATAACTATTCTTGGTTTTGCATGGTAAAATGACTACTGGGTTAAACGCGAATAAAATTAAGGAATAGATTTATCCTGGGTATAGTTATAATCATATTTACTCTCGTTTGGTCGAACCGACCCTAAGTAAGCTAAGGTGCATTAAAGTAAGTGGCCACAGCTTTATTGTATTCGCCCCTGCGAGTTTTCTTCTCTTCAAAACTTATCGGAAAAAGTTCCAACAATTAGCGCTGCTGCGAAATTCTTCAAAATTGCCTACTAACTGTCTTAGTCCCAGCAAAAAGACAAAGAGAGATTAAGCTTCGGAATCGGGAGAATCCAGAAGGTGGAATACAGAGTTCACTCAAAAACACCGTTCCTTCCTTATCAAACCTCCATAATTTTTGTTAAATTGTTAATATAGGAAGCTCCGCAAATAGTTTTAATATTAATTATTATATTTAAGTATACATTTTTAACTACTCAAATTATAGTTCGAAAACGGGCATTACCAATTTAAGTATTATTACAAGTGTGTTTGAATTTTAATTTTATGCTCAAGGGAACTTATACGCTTTTAAATAATAGGGAATGTATTACAATTCTTATTAAAGTAGTACACGATTTCTGTCCTTGCACGTTAACGCATTTAAATAATATCAACAGTGCTTAGTAAACTTAACAATAGTGCTTATTCTATATATATCTGTAAAATAATGTATATATCATCATTAGATCAATTCATCTGTAAAATAGACAAATCGATTTTTAAATTCTTTTAGTCAATAGATCTGTTAGGACAGGCCGCTGATAGACAAACTATGGATCAGGCTCAAGCCCAGGTTCCAGCTCAGGCTCAGCCTCAAGCTGAAGCCCACGAGCAAAATATACATCAGGCGGAAGACCTGGCTAATAGAATGCAGGCTAACTTAAACGGTGGAAGTGATATGAGGAAGGTGGATCCGATGAGGGCGGACCATCATATTCACCTTATCAACCTGATATTCCTCCAGATGCCCGTATATACCAAATAAATCCTAGGATGGCCCGCCCCACCCCCCCCCCCCCCACTTAGGCATTCCTACAAGCCAACAAAATAATAACAGGAACCCTCAAATGCCAACGTTAGGAGAAATGATGAAATACTCCAGCATTATAGAGATGGCTCCGACGACCGGTATTCCTACATTTTAGAAGTTATTACTTCTTGGTTAATAGAAAAAGTGCACTAGTTAGCGAGAACGATTACCTCGCACAAAATTGCGAAGTCAAAGCTGAAAGCGTTGTTAATACAACACTTCGGGGACCAAAGAACAGAAAAGCACCTCAAGACGGAACTTGAGAATTTAACAATTAAACAAGGTGAAAAATTTAATGAATTCTGCGCAAGGATTCAATCAGTTAAGAATCAATTGTTTTCAAAATTAGTCGAGCGATATGATGAGGCGACCATGCAAATAAAAATGAATATATACAATCAAGCCGTTTTAGATGTTTTTCTGTATAATATACCAGAAATAATCCTTAGGGCAATCCAAATTAAGGAACCCAAGACTCTAGAACAAGCCCTAAAATATGCTTCAGAACAGGCCCACTTCGATGAACACTATTATAAAAACAGAAAAATTAACCCTCAATTAAAAAAGCCTATTAACCAACAAAAGAAAAATGTGCCTAGTCCAAGCACATCTACCTCAGGCAATACTAATTTTGTCCCAAGGCAGAATTTTCAAAATTCTTATAGACAACAACTTCAACCACAGGCAGGAGATAGCTATAACTATAGCAGGCCATTTCAAGCGCAAAAGGGGAACACCCAAGAACTTCAAAATTCGAGTTCAAATGCGACCTTTAGTAAGCAGGCCTTTACTACTAGCAAACCAAACAATGCTTTAAATTACCATTCATTAGCGGTAAGTTATTCCGCATCTAATTAATCAATTATACTTCCGTCACTTTAATCCTCCAATTAAAAGACTAAAAGTTTATATCAAAGTGCAGTACCTCATCGGGAATATTATGATAACGAACCGAGAGTACATCATTCCAAATATTGTAATGGTATACCCGGTGTACATTTTAATTCTTTATCCGATGAGGATGAACCGAATTTTCGGGTCAAAGCCTCAAAAAAGGGCAAAAGCCCATAAAACTGAATATTTGCTTTACATTATAACTCCTAACTTAAACACCAAGTTATTAATAGACACCGGTAGCTCACGATGTATTGTAACACCATGACCAATAAATGTTACTCTCAATATAAAGAGACCGAGTCATTCAATGTGGTTACTATACATGCCGTTAGCACACACGACACGGTCGTAAAAATACCACTTTTTAATATATTGAATGATTTTAATATATTGACTCATTCACTTTTTAATATATTGTTTCATTTGCGGTCAATTCAATTATTAAGTTTAGTAGTTTCTGCATCGTGAATGATTTTTTTTTTTGTTTTTACCCTCTATTAAATATGTAAAATCAAACAAATTTTAGTGATAGCTCGGCAGTCGGCAGCGATGAGAACGAATGACACTTGGTGTATTAGTATGTCACTGTCACTTTGACTTGGCGTGTTTGAGTTCTTGTTATTGTCGCCTGTTTGGTCTGAAATTTAAATTCATCTCACGTGTATTTTTTTTTCTTTAGAATTAGGTATGTTGTGCTTTGTTAATTGTTAATTTCTTTTTATGTTACCTCATTGTCATCAGTCTGCTGTTTTCTCACTGATCAACCGGCAGGATTAACAGAGTTAAGCTTATATAATAGCTTTACTTGATTAGTTTTAAATATATATTAGGTACATATTTTTTATATTAATATTATATATTATTAATGTCAGATGATGATACTTTCTATTCCGTCAGCAATGATAGTTCTTTTTATATCTCACAAAATTCACTTGACACTTCTCTAACTTTGGGCACCTTGGTTTCTAATGAATTTCTTGACTCCAAGCACTTTAACGTATGTCATATAAACGCACAAAGCATCCCTTTTCACTTTGCAGATCTTTTAGGCACTTTTCGTTCTGATTTTCTGCATGCGATACTTGTTTCAGAGAGTTGGCTGAAGCCTACCCTCGACTCCACTTCCTATGCCTTACCCGGATTTGTTCTGATTCGAAATGATCGAACTGGCAAGGGTGGCGGCGGTGTTGCCATTTACCTCAGGAGTAACATTCCGTATAAAATCTTAAATTCTTCCCTTTCTCCTTACTCAGGTTCTGCGGAATGGTTATTTCTTGAGGTGAATGTCAAAGGGGTCAAGGCAGTTCTGGGAGTTGTTTACTGTCCCCCTACCATTGATTATTTTTCCGACCTTGAGCAAGTTCTTGAATCTTTAAGTTCTGATTACTCACATCATCTCATTATGGGTGACTTGAACACCGACTGTGCAAGGACACTCCGCAAAGCCGTAGACTTAATACCATAATCAAATCGGTTAATTTCGCACTTCTGCCTTTGAATGCTACGCATCATACCGCTTCCTCTGACACCTGGCTTGATGTCGTACTTACCTCTGACCCTAGTAAAATTTTCAAACACGGTCAGTACTTGGCACCTGGCTTCTCTCACCATGATTTGGTTTTCGCGTCGTACAAAATTAGGCCAGTCAAATGTAAACCTGCCCTGGTTTTTATGCGTAGCTTTGCGAAGGTTGATCCTGATGCCTTGTATTATGATGCCGTACACATAGATTGGTCCCCTGTGCTCACTGCGACTTCCACTGATCATAAAGTATGTCTGTTCAATGCTGCCATTTTATAACTTTTTGACAAACATGCTCCTTTGCATTCAGTCAGAGTCAGGCGACCTCCTGCTCCGTGGATTACTGAGGGTGTACGGATGGCCATGCGAAGAAGAGACCGGGCTTTTAGGTGTTTCAGACGTGACCGTTCTGATGAAAACTGGACGTTATTCAAGACAACCCGCAACCGATGCAACCAGATGGTACGTTCAGCGAAGCGGCGTTTTATACACCAGAATGTATCCTCATCTTCCACAGCGGATGTCTGGAAGTTTCTGAAATCCCTTGGTCTGGGCAAACTTGCTTGCAAATTTGATAGCCTCTCCTTTTCGCTTTGTGACCTTAATAAGCATTTTTCTTCCGCCCTGTCCGTTGATAGTAATATGAAAATTGTTACCCTCTCCAAAATTTCGGCCCTACCTTCTATCAATACACCTCCTTTTGTTTTCTCCCACATTTCTCAATCCGACGTTAAGACCATTATTAAAGCCATCAAGTCTAAAGCTGTTGGTTGTGATGATGTCAGTCGGTATATGATAGTATCGGTTCTTGACTGCGTGCTTCCTATACTGACGGACATCATTAACTCATCGGTCCGTAATGGCGATTTTCCATCGGTTTGGCGTAAGGCTTTTGTTATCCCTTTGCCCAAAATTAATAATCCTACGCAGGTTAGTAATTTTCGACCTATCTCCATCCTTCCCTTCTTATCGAAAATCGTTGAAGCGGTGGTGCATAAGCAGTTGTCACGATTTATTTTTTCGTACGATCTCTTGAGCCCGTTTCAGTCTGGTTTTCGACCGGGACATAACACTTGTACTGCGTTGCTTAAAGTCACCGAGGATATCAGACGTGGCATGGAGAATCAAATGGTCACTGTACTTATTCTCATCGATTTTTCCAACGCGTTCAATACTGTTGATCATGAGATTCTCCTTGCCTTACTTGAGCACCTCAATGTGTCGCCTATTGCGCTCAAGTGGTTCTCGGCGTATCTTCATGGGCGCCAGCAGGCAGTTCGCGTAGATCGCGTCTTCTCGGACTGGTGTGACTTGGCCACTGGCGTACCACAGGGTGGCATTCTCTCTCCTTTGCTATTCTCCATATTTATTAATTTTATAACCCCTGACCTCCGCTGTTCGTACCATCTATACGCTGACGATCTGCAACTTTATGATCATTGTAGTGTAACAGACATTCCGGCTACCATTGATAAAATTAATTTGGACCTCTTGCACTTACAACACTGGTCTGAGAGGTTCAGACTATTTGTCAATCCCTCTAAGTGCCAGGCCATAGTTATTGGCAGCTCCCGCCAGCTTGCAAAGGTCAATTGTATCCCCCCGGTTATTTTTAACGGAATCTCAATACCTTATAGCCAGAGTGTTAAAAATTTGGGCATTTACCTTGACTGCACTCTAAGTTGGAGAGTCCAGGTAGCAGAAGTGAGTCGTAAAGTAACTGGAAGTCTTCATGCACTCAACAAACTCAAACACTTCCTGCCCATTAAAACGAAGATATTATTAGTTCAGACATTAATTTTACCCATAATGGATTACGGTGATGTGTACTATCCAAACTTGAATGAAGAACTCCTCAACAAGTTAGATAGTCTGTTAAATAATTGTATTAGATTTGTTTTCTGTCTCCGTAAATACGACCACGTCTCATCTTTCCGCTCAAAACTGGGCTCGTTTCCCATCCGTATACGTCGCAACACTCGAATGCTTTGTGCTTTGTTTTCAATTATTAATAATTCTCAATCCCCACAATATCTCAAAACATTCTTTATTTTTTATGGCCTTTCTCGTGTACGTCAGCTTCGCTCTTCCGGCAACCTTTCACTTACTATCCCATCTCACCACACGGGCTTCATGGCCAACTCATTCTCTGTCCAAGCAGCTCGCCTCTGGAATGCTCTTCCTACTAAAATCAGGGAAAGCCCCAACAAGTTCGTCTTTAAAAGAAGTGTATGTGATTACTTTGCTGACTGAACTAACATTGTTAATGAGTCTCCTTTGTGTTTTCTATCTGTATTTGTATTTATGTATGTGTATAGTTATTTATATATGTAAATATATATTTATATATTAGTGTATATATTATTATCTATGTAATAGTGTAGTCAGTAGGTATTGGATCAGTTGTTATTTTGTTTATTGTTTATTAGCTTCTCTTGCACCGCTCACAGTTTCTCTGTTTTGCCCGATGGTTAACTGGTAGAGAATGCTTCATAGCATTAAGTCCGCCTTTTGTATGATTTTTATTTTGTGCAATAAAGATTAAATAAATAAATAAATAAATAAATGATAGCGAACTCAAACATAAATTTTATGTATTTATCATTAACGATAGTTATGACGGTTTATTAGGAATGGACTTGTTAAAAAAATAAAGGCTACCTACTATTAACCTAAAAAACGATATTTTAATAACTAAAAAGGCTAAAATACCCATAAAATGATTGCTAACTAAATCAATTAAAGTTCCGTTACTTACTTAAACAATACAGCCGAGTAGTGAACAACGGGTCGTTATTCGTGAAGTGAAGGACGTATTAGAAGGTGAAGGAATAATTGACCAAGTGAACTTCGCAAAAGGACTTGCAATGCCTTGTGCCTTATTAAATTGTGAGAACGGATTTGCACAAACCACCGTACGAAATACGAATGACAAAGAAATGGTCATTGATGGTCAATGCTCCATTTGTAGTCAATGAATGTAACAATACGATATTATATAATCAAATCATCGAAAATTTTAATTATAAAGAGGATGATTCAAATTACGAAAAAATGCTTAAACAAATTTTAAATAAATTAAGAACAGATCATATGAATGAAGAAGAGCGCAACGCGATACTTAAATTATGTCACGAATTTAAGGATATATTCTTTCATGAAGATATTCCGTTAACTTTTACGCACCAAATAAAGCACCACATTAGAACGAGATGACATGCCTATTTATATAAAGCTGTATCGTCAATCGCCTAGCCAAACGGCAGAAATCAAGAAACAGGTGGACAAATTATTAAAAGCAAACATAATGAGCAAATCATTTTCTCCGTGGAGTGCTCCAGTTCATAATATATTATTCCAAAAAAATTTAACAAATATAGGATAGTAATCGATTACAGGAAATTGAATGATATTACCATTGAAGACAAGTAGCCAATACCGAATATTGAAGACATTTTTGACAAATTAAGTAATAGTTCCCATTTTTCAACTTTAGATTTGGCTTCTGGCTACTATCAAATAGAAATAAACCCAGAAGACGGGCCAAAAAGTGCATTTTGTACCATTAACGGTCATTATGAGTTTAATCGCATGCCTTTTGGGTTGCGAACCGCACCTGCTACATTCCAGAGAGCAATAGACAATATTCTCAGAGGAATACAGGGCACTCATTGTCTCATATATTTAGATGGCATAATAATATTCTCCACAAATTTCCCAGAACATATATCCAGATTAAAGAAAGTGTTTTCAACAGTAAGGGAAGCAAATTTAAAAGTCCAGTTAGAGAAGTCCAGATAAATCCGAATTTCTGAGAAAAGAACTTTTATATTTAGGACATAAAATCACGAAATAAGGCCTAAAACCAAACGAAGATAAAATAAGAGCAGTGTTAAAATACCCTCTTCCTAAAATCGCAAGAGAAATTATAAGCTTTTTAGGATTAGTCGGTTATTATCGAAAATTTATACCTGATTTTGCAAAGATTACAAAACCTATGACACAAATGTTAAAGAAAAATAAAAAAAATTGAGGCCACTAAGGAATTTATAGATGCATTTGAAACATGCAAAACTCTTTTAACAAATGCCCCAATTTTACAATTATATTCGACTGATGCTTCGAATTCAGCATTAGGCGCGGTATTATCACAAGGAAATATTGGTAATGATAAGCCAATAGCTTATGCAAGCCAACATTGAACCCAACAGAACAAAGATACAGCACGATTGAAAAACAGCCTCTTGCTGTATTTTGGGGAGTAAGACATTTTAGACCCTACTGTCTACGGTAAAAAGTTCCAAATTTACACCGACTACAGACCATTGGCTGTATTCACTCATAGAAAGCAACCCTAAAAATCGCAACATTGTATAATGTTCGCGCTTCTGATGTAAATTAGTTCCAGTTAATTTGACTAATCCTACAGAGTCATAAAACTTATAGTTTACGACCAGTACGTGCAAATTCTTTGAAATGCATATCAGCCGGGTGAGTTTCTTAAATGACCTATTGTATCACAACTTGGTATAAAAGGAGGCTGCGTCCCTCCATGATTGATTCCGGACTTGCTCTTCTCTCAGTTCAGTAGTAGATAAC
>JALPQI010018375.1:0-20435 GCA_025490895.1 Thaumatotibia leucotreta
GTTGCATCAAAAGCATTATCGTCTGAGGTAAGATACCTATCGACTGGGGGATCTGGGTCAGTTTATCTATGCATGTTTGTGTGTCTGCCTCTCTACGTGTATATGTCACTGTCTGCCTCTATGTCTTAATGGCGTCTATACTCACAACGCAACGTGGCCCACGAACTCCCACGGTGGCTTGTGGGCGTCAATAGACATGCGTTTAATTTTTGGTTTTAGTGTGTGTGTGTCTGTCTGTATGTCTACATCTGTCTCTTTGGCTATCTGTATCTTTCTGCCTAATTATTTCCACCTCTCTCTCTCGCTCGCTCTCTCTCTCTCTCTCTCTCTCTCTCTCTCTCTCTCTCTCTCTCTCTCTCTCTCTCTCTTTCTCTATCTATCTATCTATCTAATGTTTTCAGTATGTCTGGGTCTGTCTATGGCTGTCTGCCTGTCTATTACTATACTCACCACGCGGCACCCCACGCTTGTGTCGAGCGTGGGCAGGCCGTCCACGAACTCCCACAGCAGTTTTCTTGCGTCCACGGACATTCGCTTGAGGCCGGGACGCAGCGCCGCCCCAAAGTCGCTATCGGGTGTGGGTATCTTCTTGTCGACTGTTCAAACATTAGCTCTAATCAGTGACCTTATTAAAAAAACCGTAAACATGATACTTCCAGACCTGGGTGCTTAGACAAGTTGCCAATCGCTAACGCTTTGTCGCCAATCGTAAACGAAAGGCAAGTGCTTCCAATCTACCTGTTGTAGTGGTATGTAGCTAGCGCTATATAGTAGGTTAAGCATAAATATAGTTTTAGTACCTAAGCGACTCGATGTAAGGCAGTCATTAAAGAAACGTAAAGCCGTCGTTTGACTCAATATCCCGCTGCCGCCTGACCCCGACATTCTACACTGTCTTTGTCGCACTAATACGAAAGAGTGACAGTGAGGGAAAACTACGATACGCTACTAAGCGTTAGCGATTGGCAACTTGGCTAAGCAGCCTGGACATGCATTTATCAGTTGAAACTATTAAAGGTAAACAAATATGGCTGACTTTCGATAGCATTTGAAGTCTTTGACACAAATCGTGAAACACGTTTGAAGATATATTTTTACGTTAATACCAGGGATCGGACAAATGTGCGTCATTGTTTGCAATAATATGGACATGACTCCAAAATTTATTAAATGATTAATCAAACGAATAATTTCTTGAAATTTGATTTCGAAGCTTTAATGTGACTATTTAAAAAGGTTTTCACAGTTACCGGTGTCAACTATGTTATTTTCTGAAAATGATTAAATGATTAATTATTCATTCAACTTAGGAGTCATGTCCATATTATTGCGAACAATGACGCACATTTTTCCGATCTCTGATTAATACTAATAAATATCAATTATTTTTACAAAAAATGTACGTGACTTCAGTTTTTAAGTTAGCGATAAAACCAATATTGTGTTCTGAAAGTGCGCGATTAAGTCTACTTTCATCTGAATCAAATGATATATTATGTGTAGGTACTCTTATTTTACATGGCAATAGACGTCTCTTATTGACATGTAAAATAAGAAAGCACGTAGTCACAGCTACTTAAAGCATGTGAGAGATTAATTATTTACATCACTAGCATAAATTAGTAGTGTTACAAAAAAAACCAGACCATTTTCCACTGACATGTTTTATATAGTTGTGGCTACATGTTAAAACTCATATTTTACACAGCAATAATCTTTCACAATAATAAAACATGAAATATGTTTTTATGACACAACCTCGTAAGCCATTCCTGCCATTATACGAGGTTGAGTCACCCAGCCAGCAATATGCTAAGTCATCTAAGATAGTTTTTGTCCATTTCATATCTATCAATGAAGTGTGATAAGACTAAGACAACATAGTAACAAAATCGTTTCCTAAAATGCATATAAATATCATTGCGTAATGGCCAAAAACGTTTTTTTTTATTACTTAATCTCTTAAAATAGACGGTATCCGGCAAATTCTATACATTTTTAAATTGGTCAGAAATCCACTGTTTTTTTCCCTTTCCTCATGGGCACATTATATGTACACAACAAATAAAACACATGTACTGCTTAAATATAAACTATCATTTATATACTTACAAGGATTGACAGGAGTTTTGATAGGCTCGTCAGGTATTTCTCCTCTCCTTATGGCTTGTAATCTTCTTCGGGTGGTCGGACTGAACCCCTTTAAGTTCGGACTGGATAGGACTTCCTCTATTGGTGGCGTTTGGACGTTTTGAGCGAGATCTTGAAGAGATGCTGTAACAACAAGTTAATAAGTAAACAAGTAAAGGCACATAATAAATAGGAGCAGAAGTGGCATAATCAAACCCCGTATTTTCCATGGCAAAACAAGACTATCGTAATCTAAGCCAGAGAGAGAGTACATTCGAAACGAAGTGCAGATAAATCAACACGATTTCGTGAACACGAGGTCGAGAATTTCGTTTTTGCAGTGTGTCATTTTACGTCAGGTTCAAAACTTCGGAGGGCCATCTGTACTAAAAAACGAGGGCTATCTGTACTGAAAAAACGAGGGCCATCTGTACTATTCATGCGGTAAGGGATTAAAAACGTGAGGGTTACTCGTGAAATAATTTAATAAAATTGAGTTTTAGTATTATAAATGCTTAGCCGTGTGGTGACGGCAGTAAGAATACATTTGTCACCACCCTAACTCCTCCTGCGGGTGTCGTAAGAGTCGACTAAGGGATTGAAGTGTCACTGACCATTATTTGATAAAAGATTGATGATGGGCAGCATCATCATAGTGGACACATTACTGCGATCGCCAATCCGCTTATCCAGCGTGGCAATTACGGGCATTTATCTCCTAATGCGTCTATACGCATAGTTAATAGGAGAGGCCTACGTCCAGCAGTGGACTATCATAGGCTGATGATGTGATTATAAATGCTTACTATCAGCTCCGTTGCCACGTTTGCTGGGCGTGTTTTCTTTAGATCCCTCCTCGTCACTAAACATGCCCAAACGTCGCATCGCGATGAATCTCGACGCCGGAGACTTGCAGTCCAAGTCATCTGAAATAATAATCATCAATTTAAAATTTAAAAACAACCAACTTCAACAGATTTCTTCAAGATCCTATCACTTGTGGTATCATCAAATCCTACTTTTTGAATGTAAATTCTTGTAAATGAATGCAAATTACCATAAGCGCCACACATATACCTATAACATTTTTTAGTTTAGTTTCTTTATTGCAAACATGCTTATGGTTAGGTATACATAATACACAGCATAATACATGAACCCGTAAGGGCGTGGCAAACAGATTATATATAGTATAGTAAGTTAAATATATCAAATAGTTATAGTAAGTTAAATATATCAAATATCATTAAGTCATCCATCAGTTCTGAAAAGAAAAATTAAAATAATTGGAGTCTATATAAAAATAACAAAAAAAAAAATTATGTCACACTAATATGTAGAATTCTGGATAGTAAATATGTCATCAATGTTATAATAACAGCCTTTCAGTAAAACCTTTTAAGGGAGTTCCTGAAAATATGGGTATTCTCTTATTATCCTAAACTCATCTGGTAATTTATTGTACAAGGTTACTGCCTGGTATCGAATAGAGTGAAAAAATTGTGCGGAATGCGTTTTTTTCGTGTTGCTAACCGGGTTAGTCTCTGCTCTTCTGTTTCATGCAGATTTTTCACAAATGATGTCAGCAGTACCAAAACGTACAAACTGGGTACTGTCAGAATTTGAAGTTTAACAAAAAGTTCTCTGCACGAATCCCATGGAGCAGTTCGTGTTATTATTTTAATAGCTCGTTTTTGCAATACAAAAGCTCTGTTTATATTATATTTGAAACTATTTCCCCAAAATCGAATGCTGTATCTCAGTTTCGATTCCACTAAAGAATGGTAAACCATTTTGAGATATCTTAAATCAACTGCATCGCGTAAAGTCCGAATAGCGTAGCAGGCCGAGCATATAGCGCTCTCAATGTGCTGCAACTCGTCTTTCCAATTAAACTGCGAGTCAATAAATATTCCTAAAAAAACAGCTTCTACTTGGTCAATTCCACTACCATACATGTTTACTGATAAATAATCTTTTGACCTAGAGTTAGTTTTAAAGAGCATAACATTAGTCTTGTCCGTATTTAGCTTCAAGTTATTTGTGCTAAACCACATATCAAAAGCAGCAAGTGCATTATTGATATTTGAGTTAAGATCTGACATACTATTAGCTGATATAACTGCATTAGTGTCATCTGCATATGCTACAACTGTTAAACCTGGCATCTTAGCAGACATGTAATTAACCAAGTCATTCGTAAAAATTATGAAAAGTAAAGGGCCTAAAACGGAGCCTTGCGGTACACCTCTCGTCACTTCTATCAGTTCTGATTTTATAGTTATTTCAACTCCATTTGCTATGCTAGTGATTTCGACAAATTGTTTCCGACTTCGCAGATAACTATTGACCAAACTTAATGCTTTGCCGCGAACGCCATAATGGTTTAATTTGTGGAGAAGAATGTCATGGTCAACCATATCATTTGAATAGATGCCTCGATTTCTCCAAGGTCCCATCATCAGACCACAACTTGGTGCCAACGGGACCGTCTTGGGTTTATACACATTCGATCACAGAAAAAAAAATCGGTTCACGATTCTCGGAGATATCGGATACAACAAAAAAAACTATCGAATTAGAACCTCTTCCTTGTTTTGAAGTCGGTTTATAAAAAACGGGAATTTAGGCGTCCGTGGGCTACGGTAGCCGCTTTACTGGTTCGTTTGGTTGTATGAGAAATCGGTGAATGTATAAGAACAGGTGTGTAATTATTGGACAACATTTGAAATAAAAATGTTTAGGAATTTAATCATTAGTCGTTTTTTTTTATTACTTCGGTAGCGACCCCTAATTTTTGTTTATACTAATTGAAAAAAAAAACAAATATGGTTTACTTATCAAATAAAAAAATGAGAGGGTGCCCCATAGACAATTGCAGTCGGGAGAGCAAAGAGGTCTTTTATTGGTTCGAACATCCTACAAAATTGTAAAAATAAGAAGCACCCTGTGGCCTATTTCACCATAATTACAAGTGTGACAATTGTAAAATATCACTGTTACTGACGTCACAGACCTCCGCAGGCTACGGCTACCGCTTACTATCGGACGGTCCATGTGCTTGTTAGCCACCAACATAAAATTATTACTGATAACGTTATTAAATCATTAATAATCTACTTATTATTTTCAGAAACCCGTGACAATTGTCGCAAGGTTTAGTACAATTCTCATTCAATCTTGACATGAGGTTCGGCATATGTCGGAATTTCGCAACAATTGTCATGTTTTTTGTGACAATTGTAATTTTGCTTCGCAAAAAAGTAGTTAATTACTGCTGATTTATTAAAGTTCCTGCACTACATTTTATGTTGGTGGCAATCAAACGCACGGCCCTTCCGATGGTGAACGGTAACTGTAGCCTATAGACGCCCCAGATTGGAGAAACAGTAAATTTACAATTGTAGGACTTGTCAATGTGGTGAAATTGGGGCGTGGTCATCTATATGATATAGATAGGTGGTTACATGATGGGTTAATTTAGGAATTCATAACAATCTTAACCAAAGTAGATTTGTAAAAAAAAATTACATTGCCTTGAAATTACGTTGTCAAAACAAACTTACTTGCATTAATGTTCATTTTCTTTAAATTATTCTTAGTCTGTCGTGGCGACATACAATTACCGCCATCTGGGGGTAACATTTCAATTTCTGCCCTATCTTGATGTTCTGCCGGTCCGCTTTTAGGTTCAAATCTTTCTGGTTCAGGTGTTTTGCGTTTCGGTTCAAATGTTTCCGGTTCAGGTGTTTTGCTATTCGGTTCAAATGTTTTTGGTTCATGTGTTTTGTTTTTGTTTTCAAGTCTTTCCGGTTCTGACGTTTTGCTTTCTGGTTCAGGTATTTTTTCCGGTTCAGGGGTTCTTTTTTCAGAAGTTTCAGCTGGGGCATTTGTTGTTTCAGATGGATCTGTAATAAATTCCTGGTATTACATACAGTCAAGGGTATAAATATATACAGTCGTTGCCGGAAAATTGAGAATAAGTTTATTTATTTTTGTTCTTAATTACAATTTAAATTCATTGGGTCAACCGTATTATACAAACGCTATAGGTATTTGCTATAAATGTAATGCTAATAGTATATTAAATTTTGTTTGAATTAATTAATAATAATTGATAAAATCGTCCAAAAAGTTTAGCCGTAGTAATCAAATTTCGAAAGTTATTTATGTAGGCAGATGTATGGGAAAAAAACTTGTTCTCAATTATCTGGCCCTTCGAATAATCGAAGTTTTCGAATAGGTAATTTGAATTTTGGATGAGGTTAGCTCAGGACCGGGACCAGTAGCTTACAAGAAGAGAGGCCTATGCTCAGCAGTGGGCGAATAATGGCTGAATATGATGATGATGAATTTGATTTATCGAATATTCGAAATTATTCAAATTTTAAAGTATTAAAAGTATTCGAAAGCTTCAAAATATTGAAATTGGAAGTACCCTAATAAAATATGTTAGCTGCTGTCAATCTTCAAGCCTACAAATGTTATTATTATACCGAAACTCAGCTAAATAATTACATTTTTCAAAAGTATTCAAAAGACAGTGTCGCTTACGGGTGCATTCCACAAGAATGTCGAATACATTTTGGTGTATCTTAATTTTATAACTAAGTGTTTGTATTTATAGAGAATTCTCGTAGTTTCCACACATTTCTAAGTTATCTGTTATAGCCGTCACATTCCCGACAAAATAGACTTTTTAGTCAAATGCATTTGTATCTTAATTTTATAACTGAGTGTTTGTATTTATAGAGAATCCTCGCTTTTTCCATATATTTCTACCCAAGCTGTCTTAGCCGTCACATTCCCGACAAAATAGACTTTTTAGTCAAATGCAACTGTAACTTAATTTTATAACTGAGTGTTTGTATTTATACAGAATCCTCGCTTTTTCCATATATTTCTACGCTAGCTGTCATAGCCGCATTCCCGATAAGACTTTTTCGTGGAACTTAGGACATGTTTTCTTAGAATAGTACTGTTACAACTCCGGCAGAAGCATTGTTGCATGCCGACAGTACCTGGCACACAATGCGGCCCCTCGAGGAGGACACTCTAGCGCCGGCCTGGGCGGACAGCAGCCAGGAGGCGACAGTACCTGGCACACAATGCGGCCTCGAGGAGGACACTCTAGCGCCGGCCTGGGCGGACAGCAGCCAGGAGGCGACAGTACCTGGCACACAATGCGGCCTCGAGGAGGACACTCTAGCGCCGGCCTGGGCGGACAGCAGCCAGGAGGCGACAGTACCTGGCACACAATGCGGCCTCGAGGAGGACACTCTAGCGCCGGCCTGGGCGGACAGCAGCCAGGAGGCGACAGTACCTGGCACACAATGCGGCCTCGAGGAGGACACTCTAGCGCCGGCCTGGGCGGACAGCAGCCAGGAGGCGACAGTACCTGGCACACAATGCGGCCTCGAGGAGGACACTCTAGCGCCGGCCTGGGCGGACAGCAGCCAGGAGGCGACAGTACCTGGCACACAATGCGGCCTCGAGGAGGACACTCTAGCGCCGGCCTGGGCGGACAGCAGCCAGGAGGCGACAGTACCTGGCACACAATGCGGCCTCGAGGAGGACACTCTAGCGCCGGCCTGGGCGGACAGCAGCCAGGAGGCGACAGTACCTGGCACACAATGCGGCCTCGAGGAGGACACTCTAGCGCCGGCCTGGGCGGACAGCAGCCAGGAGGCGACAGTACCTGGCACACAATGCGGCCTCGAGGAGGACACTCTAGCGCCGGCCTGGGCGGACAGCAGCCAGGAGGCGACAGTACCTGGCACACAATGCGGCCTCGAGGAGGACACTCTAGCGCCGGCCTGGGCGGACAGCAGCCAGGAGGCGACAGTACCTGGCACACAATGCGGCCTCGAGGAGGACACTCTAGCGCCGGCCTGGGCGGACAGCAGCCAGGAGGCGACAGTACCTGGCACACAATGCGGCCTCGAGGAGGACACTCTAGCGCCGGCCTGGGCGGACAGCAGCCAGGAGGCGACAGTACCTGGCACACAATGCGGCCTCGAGGAGGACACTCTAGCGCCGGCCTGGGCGGACAGCAGCCAGGAGGCGACGACAGTACCTGGCACACAATGCGGCCTCGAGGAGGACACTCTAGCGCCGGCCTGGGCGGACAGCAGCCAGGAGGCGACGACAGTACCTGGCACACAATGCGGCCTCGAGGAGGACACTCTAGCGCCGGCCTGGGCGGACAGCAGCCAGGAGGCGACGACAGTACCTGGCACACAATGCGGCCTCGAGGAGGACACTCTAGCGCCGGCCTGGGCGGACAGCAGCCAGGAGGCGACAGTACCTGGCACACAATGCGGCCTCGAGGAGGACACTCTAGCGCCGGCCTGGGCGGACAGCAGCCAGGAGGCGACAGTACCTGGCACACAATGCGGCCTCGAGGAGGACACTCTAGCGCCGGCCTGGGCGGACAGCAGCCAGGAGGCGACGACAGTACCTGGCACACAATGCGGCCTCGAGGAGGACACTCTAGCGCCGGCCTGGGCGGACAGCAGCCAGGAGGCGACGACAGTACCTGGCACACAATGCGGCCTCGAGGAGGACACTCTAGCGCCGGCCTGGGCGGACAGCAGCCAGGAGGCGACAGTACCTGGCACACAATGCGGCCTCGAGGAGGACACTCTAGCGCCGGCCTGGGCGGACAGCAGCCAGGAGGCGACGACAGTACCTGGCACACAATGCGGCCTCGAGGAGGACACTCTAGCGCCGGCCTGGGCGGACAGCAGCCAGGAGGCGACAGTACCTGGCACACAATGCGGCCTCGAGGAGGACACTCTAGCGCCGGCCTGGGCGGACAGCAGCCAGGAGGCGACAGTACCTGGCACACAATGCGGCCTCGAGGAGGACACTCTAGCGCCGGCCTGGGCGGACAGCAGCCAGGAGGCGACAGTACCTGGCACACAATGCGGCCTCGAGGAGGACACTCTAGCGCCGGCCTGGGCGGACAGCAGCCAGGAGGCGACGACAGTACCTGGCACACAATGCGGCCTCGAGGAGGACACTCTAGCGCCGGCCTGGGCGGACAGCAGCCAGGAGGCGACGACAGTACCTGGCACACAATGCGGCCTCGAGGAGGACACTCTAGCGCCGGCCTGGGCGGACAGCAGCCAGGAGGCGACAGTACCTGGCACACAATGCGGCCTCGAGGAGGACACTCTAGCGCCGGCCTGGGCGGACAGCAGCCAGGAGGCGACGACAGTACCTGGCACACAATGCGGCCTCGAGGAGGACACTCTAGCGCCGGCCTGGGCGGACAGCAGCCAGGAGGCGACAGTACCTGGCACACAATGCGGCCTCGAGGAGGACACTCTAGCGCCGGCCTGGGCGGACAGCAGCCAGGAGGCGACGACAGTACCTGGCACACAATGCGGCCTCGAGGAGGACACTCTAGCGCCGGCCTGGGCGGACAGCAGCCAGGAGGCGACAGTACCTGGCACACAATGCGGCCTCGAGGAGGACACTCTAGCGCCGGCCTGGGCGGACAGCAGCCAGGAGGCGACAGTACCTGGCACACAATGCGGCCTCGAGGAGGACACTCTAGCGCCGGCCTGGGCGGACAGCAGCCAGGAGGCGACAGTACCGATAGGAGATTCAAATATTTACTTAAACTACCAGCAACAAAATTAGAACTATATCGTAAAAGCCCACATTTTGCTGCTGTAAAACATTACAACCATATCCCTGATTATATTAAAGCTGAAAAAAGGGAGACAGTATACGCGAACAAGTTGAAGTCATTCCTGACACAAAAAGCTTATTCGGCCAAAGAATTTTTAGATGATAAAGACATCTAAATATACTTGAATGTAACAAATAATTTTACTTTTGTTTGTAGCTATGGAGTTTTCGTGTATAAACTTAGCTTAAGAACATGTTGCCATACCCTGCCAGGGTCCATGTGTACTATAATTATTTTTGTAAGAACTAAAATTCATACCATGGTGCAATAAATGATTTAGATTTAGATTTAGATATTTATTCTCATAATATAAAATTACACTATAAATTGTCTTAAACTAATCTACATGAATTTATATTATGATCGTCAGGTAATAAAATAAAATAACATGAACTAATAAAAAATACAAAACAACGAGATACAATTTAAAACGTGCCAATGAGGGTTTTCGATAATTTTTCTGCCACCAGGGCGGCGCTTCGTACGCACCTGGTCTCGACAGCTGTCAGGTTCATACTATTCATAGGCACCTGGGCCTAAAATATTGAAATTCTATTTTATTTGGAAGAGAATTGATTTTGTAATGGATTACGACTAATACATGGTCGTCGAACTGAAGATTGAACTCTAAAACAGGCGCTCAAAGTCACTGGTATTCAAAATAATTACTATAACTTTGTTAATTTCATGAGAATTGACTTGGAACTATTTTATTCATTTATTTTAGGTAACAATATGACTAAAGTAATGGTTTTCAGAATAAATAAACCTATAAATATGTTGAAAATTAAATGCGCGTATTTATTTTGACAGTTCGTTATATGGTCGCCTCAGTGCTGCCATCTCACCTCCCCATAGCGGCAGAAAAAGTATCAAAAACCCTCATTAATCCTATGTCAACAATATTCAATGCATGTCAAAACATAATTATAAATAATAATAATAAAATTAATTAAAATGCTAGTATCTCTTAGTGATCGTCATGTGCTAAATATAAACTAGTTACAAAACAATAATGGATAATAATAATAATTTAAACAATTTAATTTACTTTGTCGAATGTCAAACACATATACTCGTGAACAGAATACAGTGGATTTTTCAATAAAAGGTATCTCAGTTGACGCTCAAATGTTTCGTCAGATGTTTCTATACGCAATTCAGAGGCGAGGAATGATATTATGATTATGATTACCTGGCACACAATGCGGCCCCTCGGATACTCTAGCGCCGGCCTCGGCGGAGGCCAGCAACCAAGAGGCCCGTACTACAGGGACGCCCCATTTACGAGCCGCAGAATATTTGGCACCGCCCGGGGAGGGACAGATTAAGTGGGTGGACGCGAGTGCGCTATTGTTGCTGCGGCGGCAGAAGCGTTGTTGCATGCTAGGAATGAAAGAGAACTTATATCAAAAAAAAATAGGGATGATGACTGTAGTTAAAATAAAATATTTAACATTACACACGACATAATACACGACGAAATTATTACTAAGATGTAGATTGCAGTATTTTTTGTACAGAACTTCTATTTAATGAATTGAAAAGAACTTAAAAGAGTAGGTCATTTGGCACTACTCAAACGTGACGTCACTTTTGAGTATTTCATATAAAATTCCATAGAAGTGATCGTTTTGACAGTTCGACAAAAGATGCTGATTTGACTTGCCAGTCATCATGCCTATTGGTTGCCTGTAAAGTCGGTATACGGGCGAAAGTTTTACGTGACAACGACTTTGAGTGGTAAAATCTCTTAGGCGGGCTAACCATGCCCGAGTGGAAGGGGACGCGTGCCTCTCAGCTCTCATTGTGAGCGCATAACGTGAGCGGAGCGTAACGCAGTTTCTTGAAGTGTCACCCGGCAAACCAATTTATAAGACGTTGTCACGTCAAAAAACGATGTATTCGGGCATTTCTCCGAGCGTTTCAACCGCCGTGACTTCGGTCAAAGTCAAACTAGTCAAAGTCAAACTATTCTTTATTCAAGTAAGCTTATTAATAAGCATTTTCGAATCGTCTGACATTATCAAGAGAGAGAAAAAAACTACTGGTTCAAACCCTACGCCGTTCCTACGGTGGCAACATTATTACGCGTTTTCCGTGGGTTTCTCCCAATTTTTTTGGATATCTTGGTAGTTGTTAACTACGTCTACCAGCATATCCAAAAGTTCTTGCATCTCTCATGGGATTGATGTGATAAGGCTACCACCGAAGTCACGGCGGTTAAAATACTCGGAGAAATGCCCATTCGTCTATTAGCCAAAAATACATTGCATACTTATAATAAGTTTTTCATCACACTTGACAAATAAAGGATCATAATATTAAACAAAAATAATTATTATTGTATGTAGCGACATGCCGGAGGGGGTTGGAAGCCCACAAGTGGACCGTAGTCGATGATCAGTGGGAGAGTAAAGATGTTATTGTTGTCATTCTGGCCATTTTTTCTGCTACTCGATATCAAACGTGCCTATTTTGCGTGGTCCCAACGCTGGCCCAGTACTTGTTGGGGACTTCACAGACACCCTTTAATTTCTTCGTAGGTATATGCAGGTTTCCTTCACCGTAAAGAAATATAAACACTCATATTTTAAAGATTATGGGCATGACATTACACCCGTGGTCGCAGGTAGACTGGCGAGAGATTGGATGTTGTGAGTGTTGTGTGTAGGCCTAGTGACAACCCTAGCCTAGAAGTGAATAATCAAGATCAAGTGCGGGTAGTTCGCAAAAACCCGCGCAGCTCGAAGGTGTTACACATGATACATTATCCCGCCAGTCTGCCTGCGACCACGGGTGTAACGTCATGCCCGAAACGTCAGGATATAATTAAACGTAAGTTTACGCGATTAAGACCCGTTTATCTTTAAAATATGAGTGATAATCGTGAAAGTTTAAATCAATATACACGCTTTTATTTGTAAAATTATTTTTCGTTGCTGTATATTGTGATTTTTGTGTATGTGTATGTTACGAATAAAGTTATTTCTATGTTTTCCTTCACCGTAAAGAGATATAAAAACTCACGCAGCACCACATAGTTTAGCGAGTTCATCCAGGAAGGCCCTTTCGACCCCACTATATGTGCTCAAGCTAGCCACGACGCCGGCGAGAGGGTTAGAGGCACGGAGGTGGACCGGGCGGTGGTAGTACTCGATGGGCGTTAGGGATTGGCGGGAGAGACAGTCTTTCTGTGAACAAAATCATCATCAGCCAATTGACGTCCACTGCTGGACATACGCCTCCCCCAGAGAGTTCCACAGTCTTCGACCAGTGTGTGTTGCCAGTGATTACTTACGGATCTGAAACGTGGTCGTTCACTATGGGACTCATTAGGAGGCTCAGAGTCACTCAACGAGCGATGGAGAGGGCAATGCTCGGGGTTTCTCTGCGAGATCGCATCAGGAATGACGAGATCCGCAGAAGAACGAAAGTGAACAAAATATATTATAAATATTATGGTGGTCCATCGAACGTATAAAGGAACTGCAATTTTCTATGGGGCACTCTATTGTGTTAATTAATCAGTAAACTTATTTGTTATTTTAATTTTTAATCATTACAAACATAATTAGGGGTCGCTATCCAAGCAATAAAAAAACGACTAATCATAATGCCTACTGCGATGTAAAGAAAACTTGCTTTCGCATGTTTTAAAATATTCGCAGTCGCATTCGCAAAAAATTGACGCGAATATTGCGAATACTTTTATCGAATTATTTCATTCACTTAAGGCAGGAAGTACTACATTTTAAGTTGACCTTAAAACCTAGATGTCTAGGTACAAAAACATTGATACATTTTAACTGAATTATTAATAAAATGTTATATTTCAGTTAATAACTCAAAGGCCTAAGGGCATTTTCTACCAGCATTACCTAATGTTTGTGTATATGTATGTATAATTCCAATATTTGCATTCGCGAATATGAATCGAAAATAGTCGCATTCGCGAATATTCCATAATTATTTTTATTAAATATTTTTTATATATATAGTTTATCAATTAAGAGACAGGTAGAGGTTGTGTTCGTTTGAAATGTGGTGCTGGAGGAGGATGGAGGGTATAAGTTGGACTGAGAAAAGAACGAATGAGGAAGTATTGGATAAGTAAGATAGGGGAGAAGAGATCTCTAATGAAGACGATTGAAAATAGACGAGGAATTATGTTGGGGCACCTGTTACGACATGACAATTAAATTAAAACTGTAATTGAAGGAAAAGTGGAAGGGAAGAGGGGCCGAGGGAGACCAAGGCGAGCATTTTTGGACAAAGTGAAGGAGAACATTAATGTAGTACCGTAAACTGGGTGATCAATTCTTAAGCTTAAACTTCAATAACTTGTAAAATTAGGCGTAAAAAAATCCAAAAATAAAATAGTAACATCAACTTTTTGTTATCTTTCTCGGTAAAAAAAATTGAAACGATACTTTAAAAATGTATGAAGATAGAAAAATTAAACGTTGTGAACAAAGTTAAACTGACATTGGGGTTACTTTGATACCTTGTGTTTTTTTTAGGGTAATTGAATGTACACCCTTACAGGAGTAATATCTCCTAAGAAAATAAATAAATCCGTTCGCAGTATCAAAAGTTACAACAATTTACGACGTTTTGGGGTTATTTTGATCACAAATTTGGGATCAAAGTAACCCCGATACATTATAAAAAAAACTTCAGTATTCAACTTTATTAAAAACAAAAACCAAACATTGAAGAGAGAACAAACTTCTTAAAATAAACAGTCAAATGGATAGACATACCATAACCAACTATACGTAAGATTCTGATCAATGTGACCCCATGTAGGTGATCAAAGACACCCCATTGAATAAAAACAATTGTTATAAGTACTTAGTTTGAATTGAAGACCCCAAAAACGTTATATTTGTATACCTAAACACACTTGTGACCAGTTAATTGTGATTAAGAACCGTTTACCTCACTACCCTTATTGTTAGTTTACAAGTTTTTTTTTTTTTTTTTTTATACCACGTCGGTGGCAAACAAGCATACGGCCCGCCTGATGGAAAGCAGTCACCGTAGCCTATGGGCGCTTGCAACCCCAGGGGTGTCACATGCGCGTTGCCAACCCAATAAGAACTTGTACACTTGTACCCAATAAGTTATTTTATACACGAAAAATAGCAAAAAGTATACGTAAATATAAACACGTGATACACAATTCTAACGACCGTACTCATTTAAAGTGTCTAAACAATTAATAAGGATAACTATCGTTCTTGCCAGACTTAAAAAGAAAATACACAGATGCGTTTGGTAACGGAAGATATTCGCGATTAAAAAATAAAAGAAGTTTTTATCAATGTAACCCCAAAGTTCAAAGTAACCCCAGTTTACGGTATTGTATCAGAAGCTCAAAACATTAGCTCGTTCACAGCCTCGATTCCTAATGTCAAATAAGACGGCTAGGATTTTAGACAAGGCTGTCTCGACGTCGAGCTCGTTGACGAACGCAGCGTCGAATGTGTGAATTAGAGAATAACATAGCAGGGCAATGAGCGGAATGGCGTTTACTCCACCGACAAGAGCCAGGCTCTTAAGTAGAGAGAGGGTGCCCTTAGAACATTGCAATCGGGAGCAAAACAAGCTCGTTTGTTTATTCGAACATCCTACAAAACTGTAATAATAATGACCGACCTAACAATCGCTCGTATTAGATTTACACATGGTATATAAGGGCATTTTCACTTCTAGGGACACCCAATTAGCTTAACTCTCACAAAAAAGTTAACTTCGATGTCAGTTTTGTAACGACAATTAAGCATGAAATATTTACGTAAATTCACTTTATGCATGTTTTTATATTACATAAACGCATATTCTTTCTGGCTTAAATGATAAAAAAATGTTTTTGTTAATATTTAATGCTTAATTGTTGAACTGACATCGAAGTTAACTTTTTTGTGAGAGTTAAGCTAATTGGGTGTCCCTAGAAGTGAAAATGCCCATAAACATGTACAGTCGGGTTCAAAATTGCATGGACAGTTTATGCATGCAAAAATAATAATTCATTCATAAATCGTCCATGCAATTCTGAACGCCACTGTACATCTAATCATCATCATCATCATCAGCCTATCATAGTCCAGCGACGTAAGCCTCTGCTATTAACTATGGGTCAATATAACTTTTTTTATGTCACTCGTTGCCATGGTTACGTTCTCCTGGGTCACCCTTAAAATCACAGTTGAACAGCATTCAAATTGACAAAACTTTGAATATTTTGACAGTGTTGTGGCCCTTCCAATTTCCACTCATCATGATTCATGATAGTAGAATGTGCATGATACTTTCGTCTAATAAACTATCCCACTGTTGTCTCCTGGGTGATGTGACAGATTAACAACAAAAAAAGAGACCCATATGCGTATGGACGCATTAGGAGGTTAATGTCCATAATCGCCACGCTGGGCAAGCGGATTGGCGATCGCAGTAGTGTCCACTATGACGACGCTGCTGCCCATCATCAATTTTTTATCAAATAATGGTCAGTGACACTTCAATCCCTTATTAGCTTATATTTAAATTATTTGCATAATTTTAAGACAGGTTGACATTTATTAGGACTGAGTGTTAATATTTCAAAGTCACAATATGTGACATTTAAACTTGTACTGAGGTGCCATCTATTGGGACTGCCAGCAAATGCATCTGACACTTAGAGTAAGTATAATGGAGTTGACAAAGAAAATTTGTAATTTTGAGAAATTTCGATACTGTCACCCTATAAAATAAATACTATTTAACAAAACTTACAAACTCCTCTCCCAAAACACATGACAAATATATGAGGAAAATATCGTGATTTAAATAATTATTCTCTGTTGACATGTTATGCACTGGCACTTCTATCTTGATCTTGATATTGGATTAAAAATGTGACCATCCGCAGCAGAACCAAAGTAACCGAAATAGCTCTCCGAATCGCTAAACTGAAGTGGCAGTGGGCGGGGCATATTGCGCGTAGAACCGATGGCCGTTGGGGCGGGAAGGTTCTTGAATGGCGGCCACGTACCGGAACGCGGAGCGTGGGTAGGCCCCACACAAGGTGGACCGATGACCTGGTGAAGGTCGCAGGAGTCCGCTGGATGCGGGTGGCGCAGGACCGGTCATTGTGGCAATCTATGGGGGAGGCCTATGTTCAGCAGTGGACGTCTTTCGGCTGATATGATGATGATGATGATGATAAAATACATGACAAATATATGAGGAAAATATCGTGATTCAAATAATTATTTTCTGTTGACATGTTATGCACTGGCACTTCTATCCTATCTAAAGATATGTATATAAACACTTACCACCCAGAAGACAGTGACGGCCTCAGCAGTTCTAGTAACAAGTTGTTCCGTATCGAAATCCAGCGGGACTAGCACATGTGTGCCGCGCCCGCCCGCGGCCACTAGCATGCCTCCCTCCGCTCGGATTTCTTTATACCAACTTTATTGCACCTTTATTATACTATGAAAAATGTATGTGCCTTTAATGCTTCATATCCCAACTTTGAAATAATTAGCTTATATTTAAGTTATTTGCATAATTTTAAGAAAGGCTGATATTTATTAGGACTGAGTGTTAATATTTCAAAGTCACAATATGTGACATTCAAACTTGTACTGAGGTGCCATCTATTGGGACTGCCAGCAAATACACCTGACACTTAGAGTAAGTACAATGGAGTTGACTAAGAAAATTTGTAATTTTGACAAATTTCGATACTGTCACCCTATAAAATAAATACTATTTAACAAAACTTACAAACACCTCTCCCAAAACACATGACAATACCAGGGATCGGAATCGGTTTTTTAGAAAAACTTCAAAATAGCTAAATATCATAAAAGGTTTTACACTTTTTATGTAGTTTTCAACATTTTATGTAATTATTAATATCGTATTTTTGAATTACTGCATTAATAAAACATATACATAGCAAAGAACGAAAAAGAACGGAATTCGAACCGTTCTTTTGTATGGAGAAAAAACCGGTATCCGATCCCTGGACAATACTTTATGTAGATTTATATATGACGAAAATATCGTGATTCAAATAATGATTCTCTGTTGACATGTTATGCACTGGCACTTCTATCTTATCTAAAGATATGTATCTTATCTTATTGGTGGGGCCCTTACGGATACACTTCGACCTATTGGGGTCTTTTGTGTAAAAATTAAAGATATGTATATAAACACTTACCACCCAGAAGACAGTGACGGCCTCAGCAGTTCTAGTAACAAGTTGTTCCGTATCGAAATCCAACGGAACTAGCACATGTGTGCCGCGCGCCCCCGCGGCCACTAGCATGCCTCCCTCCGCTCGGATTTCCGCCCCGATCTCGCATATCGCCTCGTCTTCTAGGCCTTGTACTTCGAATATTAAATCTGTGGAGAAAAGGTTAACCCCCTTATTCATAAACAGGGCCCGTAATTTTCATGCCGATGACATCAATTTGACGTCACGCTCCATTTAGGGTGATCTGAAATAGTTTTATTGTTCATTATTAATCATTAGTCGTCAATCATTTTAATCATGTACAAATAACTTCAAAAGTAGTATATTTACACGTGAAATAAATAACAACTACTTGATACGTGAAACAAAAATAAAACTATTTGATTTGTGTTTATACATACATTTTACTAAATGATATTGTTAACACATTTCAATAATTAAGTAGAAAACAGAATTCCTCTTTAACGTACAGCCCGTATCAAGTAGGAATTATTTATTTCACGATTAAATATACTACTTTTGAAGTCATTTGTACATGATTAAAATGATTGACGACTAATGATTAATAATAAACAATAAAACTATTTCGGATCACCCTAAATGGAGCGTGACGTCAAATTGATGTCATCGGCATGAAAGTTACGGGCCCTGTTCATAAACGTTTGTTAACTTAACAAGCCGCTAATAATTGTTTGTCCCTTTTGCTCTTATGGGACACATTGGTAAGACCGAAAGGGACAAACAATTATTAGAGGCTTGTTAAGTTAGCAGACGTTTATGAATAAGGGGGTAAAAGTTTAGCACTAGTACTACCTCTATACATCTATTTTATTTATTTATTAAGGTTTGCCAACAGGTGTAATACCAAAACATATGAACTTAAATAATAGCACATACAAAACTTTTTTTTATTATTATTGAATTAAGGAGACCGTAAGTCTGCTATTGTAATAGTTTTTATCTACAGGAATATCATAATTTCCCTGTTATGTATTCAGAAGCGGTAATATAATGACCTATATTAAGAGACCGGTGTCTGTGGCTGTATCATAATGTTAACATTAAAGTACAGGCAGAGTACAGTGCATCATAATGTTGACATTAAAGTATCGTCGTCATGATATTAATTTTAACATTATGAAGTCAACTTCTTTTTGTTGTTTTTTTTTCAATAAATATTTATTATAGGATATCCTTACTCAAATTGAGTGATTTCAACAGATTTGAATTTTTATATTTAGAGGTAATTACTTAGTGGATATCAATGAAAATAAAGGTAAATTGTCATTCTAAACTAATGATATGGATGTAGATAAAGTTATGTATGTGACTGTACATAATTAGGCATTAAACACTCGTGTGATCTTATTATGAAACTCGCCTACGGCTCGTTTCATAAAACCACACTCATGTTTAATGCCTCTTATTATGCGCCAGCCACATAAATAACTAATAATGTATCAAATGTAACCACATGTGACTATTTGTTTCTGAATAAATAAAATAAAAATAAAACATGACGTAGTATTCACCCAATTACAGGCAAACACAACTTGCTAACATTACGTGCTTACATTTTGTAGTCTAAGTTACAATTTTAAAAAATTTATAGCCAAAACACAGTAATGCAATTTTAAAATTACAATTGTGGTACAATAAACAAAGTAAATTAAATTTAAACAGATGTGACATGCTAACCAATAATTGCAAGTAGGTAGGTAAGTATACAATTTATAAACCTATTTTACTGGTAATAAAAGTAAGTAGTGAACAAGAAGATAATAGAAAATGAGTTTTATAAGAGGAGGTTGGCTTATACATTTTTATTTTGGCCTATTGGCTTATTTGTTTCATCTGCTAACTTTTCTGAAATCCGTTATCTTACTCCGCTATCCAAAGGTCTTATGGAAGAGATCGCTTCTTAGGGATAAGATCACCTATTTTCCACATTTTCAATGGGGGTTACATGTAACTGAATTTGTATTTTTTTATTCTTTGGGTGAATAATAAAGTAATATTGTATCGCCCTAGTCCCACAGTAAGCTCAATTAAGGCTTGTGATGTGGGTACATTGGGTACCAGGCGATATATAATAGATAGATACACATAGATACTTAAATACATAGACAGCCATGACCAAGGAACAAATATTTGTGATAAATAAATACACAAATAATGCCCTCGCCGGGATTCGCACCCAGAACCCCCAGCTTCGTAGGCAGGGTCACTACCAACTAGGCTACGGAGGCTGGCAAAATTAAAAAAAATATTACCTTTAAATATATTTTCCGACTGCGTAAATTCAGACACGGTGACGGCAGTATCGTCTTCATTTTTTAG
>JALPQI010018376.1:0-22526 GCA_025490895.1 Thaumatotibia leucotreta
TATTAAAGGATAAACGAGCGCTTTATGAGCTAGTGAGGGGGAAAATACATAATCAGCCTATGATATACCACTGCTGGACGTAGGCCTCTCCTATTAACTATGCGCATAGACGCCTTAGAAGGTAAATGCCCATAATCGCCACGCTGGGCAAGCGATCGCAGTAATGTGTCCACTATGATGACACTGCTGCCCATCATCAATCTTATATCAAATAATGGTCAGTGACACTTCAATCCCTTAGTCGACTCTTACAACACCCGCAGGAGGAGTTGGGGTGATGACAAAATGTATTCTTACTGGCGTCACCACACGGCGTTTGGGCTCTTTGTTTGGCTTTTGTTTAATTAGAAACATACCGTGTCCTTTATATAGCTTTTTATATGGATGCCCACAAAGACACTTTATGCTGATACAGAATCATCGACACTTCAATAAACGTTATCAGAGAATGCACTTGCATCCTTCACAATAATCTTGCGCAACTGTATGCACACACTTTAAAAGTGCATTCACATTCAAACCTTGCAAAATTCAAACAAAAGTACAATGACATTAATCTATGGCTACATAATTATTGTTTTTTTACATGTACTGTACTTAAAGGTGCATTTATCCCCCACTCTACAAAATCCGTTCGTTACACAAAAACGTGATTCGTCTAAATTCGTTGATTTCGTAGAGTGGGGGGATAGAATGAGCGAATGCTCGTTTGGTCTAAATGCACTTTTACAGGATAACAATTTTTTTTGCTAGAGTATGTCAATGCTACTCATAGTAAATAGTCATTCTATGGAGCTCAATCATGTCATGACATGACAAATTAGTAATAGTACATAGTATTCGCATGACTCAAATCGAATGTACTCATCTCTTTAGTCCTATAAACTTATTTCTAACATATTTTATTGTTTTAGAAGAATGAAATGAAAAATATTGATAATTATGAGCAATGAATCTAAACTTTCGTGAGAAGTGATAACAACAAATATAATGAAACGGTTAAACTCACGTGTACATATTTAGTTACTACGCTCGACATGTTTCTGAGAGCCTAGGTCTCCATTATCAAGCACTGAGCCCTTTCACGCGTCGCGACTTGCAAACAGCGCTCGTATAATGTAATGATGTATAATAACTTTATAATTATTATACTATCATTTGTTTTTTTATTGCGTAAGTTACATAAAGGTACCGTTTTTTTAATAGTTTAGTGAATTAATACAATTAAGTAATTCAATTAATAAGGCCCCATTTGAAAGATTTCAAGTAATTTCAAACAAGCAGTGATGTAGTTAAAAGTAAATATCAAATAAAATCTATCAAATATTTAGAGTGAAACATTAACTAAATAAAGTTCATTGCACGTTCATAATGAAATTCCTTATCAAAAATTTCACAAATATTTACACTAGACGACACATTTAATAAAACTCATATCTTAGTCATCTTATTATGAAACAAATTAGTCAGAAAATTAGCCTATCTAGTCACGCCAAAATCAACAATTCGTCATATCAATCTCGGTAAATGTTCTCCGATGATATTTTATCTGTATTTACTTAATTTGTCTTTATTTCGCTTGGATATCTCAATGTATGACATCACGACATCGTCATCTGTGGGTGTTTCTCTGCGACCATATATAACATGGACGTCTAACGCCAGCTCAAAAATGCCCCTAAAACCAATTGTTCAATTGTGCCAAGATGGGCAGAACGTAGCGATTTTCTTAACACCGCGCATATTTCGGCGCAACAACTTTGACAAATGTTTATAAAATATAGCCAATCAAAACTTTGATGGACCAATCACAACTATTTTTAAATGGCGGTTTAAGTTTTTATAGGTTGATATTGACACTCATTACCGTGATACATTAAAGAGGGGGTGACACTTGTCAACTAAAATTCAGGACCGTTTTTGAAAGGCAATTTAATATTACGTGCGGCTTCCATGTTTTATTTGTTGGTAGGTGTTTCTCTAGTAACGCAACCGTTATGTCAGTCAAATTCGATTCTGACAGGAGTACATTTCGTGACGATTTTGGCTATTTACCTCTTAATGCGTCGATACACATAGTTAAGAGGAGAGGGCTACGTCCAAGAGTAGATTAAGATAGGATGACGTGACATATCTCGACATGTGACGACACGATGTCGTCATCAGTGGGCGTTTCTCTATAAATGGCCGATAACGGTACAGTGAGTAAGACGCGGATTCCGGTGCAGTGCCGGCCGTGACTTGACTATTAATTGAGTTTTATTGAACTTTCTTTAACGTTATAATTGATATTACGACGTTTCTGTTTTAATTGCACCGAGAAGGTTCTTAGTTGAAAAATGTTTGCAACAGGTCTAACCCCCAAATTCAAAAACGTTTGTTAACTTAACAAGCCGCTAATAATTGTTTGTCCCTTTTGCTCTTATGGACACATTGTTAAGACCGAAAGGGACAAACAATCATTAGCGGCTTGTTAAGTTAACAAACGTTTATGAATAAGGGGGTAAGTCATTTATAACTCATATTTCATAAAATAATCAAATATATCTTTATCTTCCTATCTATAATTTTAGATTAGCCTTTAGAAACCTAACTGCACATCTTTTTTTCAAGTTGGCGTAATAACATTTAAGCAATAAACGAAATGCATAAAAAAAATTTAAACTGATTTTACTCAAAACTGTGTTTTTCGAGTTAGATGAGATAGGCGTGACACGGCAGAGGTTCTATACTTAGTCACAATTCTTGAATGTCATATTATTTTAAAGTAATAGTTTCGAGTTTTCCCAATCTGGTAGACAGAGGTATCTAAAATTTTAGGAGATTAAGATATAATAGGCCCTATTCCTTATGAAGTGGTACTTTCTTCTATGAAACTTTGTGGTAATTTTTATTCCCAAAGATCCAAAGTTTTATCCTGGTCCTGCACAATGTGCTTTATAAAGGACATATTCGATTTTCTAGAACAAAAGAAAAGCAACTATATTTACAAACTCATTAGGTTTAAATGACGGGCAGGACGAGGAGTACCGTTGGTAGTAAGAACTTTTGTTTATCAATATTATATTACTTTATTTGCCCTACAAGAAGACCAGACTTTGTTAATGCTGATCAGCTGCTAAATAAAAATAAAATTATGTTTCATACTTTAATCTAGGTAGATAAATATGTGACGCGAAATTGATTTTGAAAATTTTACTTAGAAAGTTCCCGCAAATATACATTTTCATATTTTTGCTGAGTGCCAGAACATCTGTCGCTTTCCGCAAAGTCTCGGTTATTAAATTATACCAAACTTATTTCACAAAATACAAGTTCGTTCATCACAATTATACACCTTAATCCATCGTTATATGGCGAAATAGTAATATTGCAACATCAACGGACACTAGGTACCGGACTTTACGCCCATGCAATGTAAATATCAAATTACTAGCTAGCCTATGTCCCAACCTATTGCAACCTAGTGTCATAGCGTACGAAACATAGGTAATCCTTCGCTGCCCCAATGTTTTATGTCGTACTTTTAACAACTGAGATAAAACCCAATTTATTCATAAATCCAATTTACAAGGAAAAATACATATAATAAAATGAACTAACACTAAGGAAATAAAACTATATGTACAGAAACAACATATCAACAAATATTTACAAATAAAAAATAGGCTCGAGCTTCGTGCCTGATGGTAGGGTGCCCAGAAAGCAGGCGGAATTACCTCGCTGAATAGCAATTGCTATTCGTTGGGCGAGGTAATAGCCAGAGCCAGCCCTCTGGTCACCGATGGCGTCTACAAGCCGCTTCTTGAGCCCTTTAAATAGCTCATGGGCTCCAGGTCCTCAGGGGCCAAGTGTTTCCAACCCAAACGGCACAAATATGCAGCTGGAATCTATAGCTGCATATTTGCGCTGCTTGAGGAGTTCAGCTGCCTGCGCAGCCGCTCCGGCATTTTTCGAAGTTCCTGGGAGATGGGACGGCGCCAGGGTATCCACACATGGATTTTAACAACTTGAAATTTGAGCATTGTCACACTGACACTTAATTCAGACAGAGATCCCGAAAATATAACACAAGCGTGTAATATTGTTGAAACTACTTCAACTTCATTTTTACTTGGTTCTATAGTCCTAGGTTTCCAATTGGTTGACCATACATAGGTATAGGTACATATCACACCGATTACGTTTCATCCTAATAAGCCCGTAACTCTAAACCGGTTTCGTTTCTAGGTCACCGGTTGGCTGAAACTGACGCCCGAAAAGCGGTATCATGATTTTTATGAAACCCTATTAAGTTTCCATCAAGTTAACACGGTTTTCATAGCGAGTCATGTAAACCGCTTTTAACGTAATTATGTGGTAAGGAGATTGGAGTACTTTTAAATTAAAAGCGTGGACTTTTCGGCACTTTTGGTGTTATTACCATTCGTCAATTTGGGCAAACCTCAACTTGACGTTCATAGCTTTCTTAGAAGAGAGTAACATAAATTTTATATTTATTCTTAAATGCATTATTTATATTTAGTACCTAGGTACTATTCGATTTTTTGATCCTGATGAGATAAAAAAGGTTCTACAAATCTACATTGTACCCTATTGAAAATTTTTTTATATATTGTGTAAAAAAAAACAAATGAGGGAAGGTAAAATATTAATGACACTTCACATAAAAATGAAAAGGGGTCGTGATTCCAACTGGAACTAAATTTAGTGACAAAAAAATTCGATACAAAAATGGCAAAAATAAATCGAAATGCTTACAAAAGAAACTCCGGTATCTACAGTCGTTTTCAGACGTCAATCTGCGAAAATCAGGGCAAACCGCTACACTTGATTAACGTTATGATAACAATCAATTTTCGACACACTAAAATTGGACACGAAATCTCCATCAGAATTGAAAACCGAACGTCAAGTCAAAACAATTTACGGGTTTCTGTCCTTGACCTTCAATTGATCTTAACTCTTAACACTGCATTATTTTTCGACACCGTTTACAATTCTTCACAGTTTCTTTTTCTGCCGACACTAATTATTTTAATTCTTTTAAATAACAATAATCGAGTGTGAGATTGTGAGAGTGTGAGACAACACACACACGTGTACACACGTGTTTTATTATTACAAAATATTTTTTTTATGAAGCTGAATTCTCTTCATTATAAACCTTCCCTGTACTCCATCAGTAAAGAAAATTTATTAATATACTTACATACCTTCCCGAATACCTAGGTTCTTTGTCATAGTGACAATTAATATGAAATTCGCTAGGAGTATCTTAATACTGTAATTACGTAATGCAGCATAAATCAATTTCCTTAATTGTTAGTTGAGAATGTTGAGATTACCGAGTTCAATACGTGTTTGTTCCCCATCCTCGCATCAAATACATTTATCTGTCAGATAAATGTATCTTGTCCTGTTTTTTATACGCCTGGAGCAGAGGATAGTGACAATTCTGATACTATCATAGTTTGATTTAAGCATTTAGTATGATTTTACATGACTTATTGTTATTTTTCTACGCTATGCAGCGAGTCCCTCATGTTTACCACCGGAACTAATACTTTAGTTAGCAATGGTGTAAGCGCGGTGCAAATATTATGTAAGAGACAACCTTGACTGTCGGCGTGTCGGCTCATGGACTAGATCACGGTTTTAACCGACTTAAAAAAAGTAGGAGACATTCTCAATTAGTTTTTTTTGTATGTTTTTGACATCTTCGGGAGTCATGAACAGGGTTTCTTTTTTCATCGAACGGGTACCTACTA
Organism: Thaumatotibia leucotreta; assembly: GCA_025490895.1. Taxonomy (NCBI): domain Eukaryota; kingdom Metazoa; phylum Arthropoda; class Insecta; order Lepidoptera; family Tortricidae; genus Thaumatotibia; species Thaumatotibia leucotreta. The sequence continues at coordinate 5,772 of JALPQI010018376.1, forward strand.
ATAACGAGATGGTTCCATTGGCACCAAATTGGGGTTAGAGTTTGATGATGAATGATGAGATTTTGGAAAAATGTGTTGAAAGTCGGTTTTGTTTTTTTTTGTTGCTATTCGTAAAAATGTCTAGATGTCAAATAATAATGCAGAGTCGAGCACTAGTACTTTTATTTTATTTAGTTTGTTCGTGATTTTTCACCTGATATACTTTTTATATAGGTATATACAGTACTTACTATAGGTGCAAAATCGGAGTGGATTTACGACTTCGGCAACGTATTTAAATTTTTCTATGCTACGTGACACTTGTTTCAGTTTACATTATAACCAAAATCGACGTCATTGTACACTCAACCAATTGAAACTCTAGAACCTTGTCAAAATGACACGTAGTAAAGAGTTCCTTACAATTTGATTTTAGCATCACTTTGACATAGTTCCTTTAGTGGTCTAGGGACTCTAGGGTTCTATTTGTTTGACTGTACTTGTTGCAAGAGATGCCAATCCGTAGTCACGACGACCATTATGACAACTCTATCGTACTGCAGTATTATGCTATTAAAACTAGTCTCATAAAATTTATTACGAACTCCATTTTATTGGTACACGTTTACAATGGATTTTACAAAACATTTACATTTATACCCCACATTTTATCGTTCAAAGGCAAGTAATGTATTCATATTTTTTCTATTTACTGTATTTAAGTCACGTGAATCACGTGTATTCGTTACGCATTAAATCCGGTCAAACTAGAAACATTATTCAAATGCTAATCAAGTCCTGACAGAAACAGACTATATTGACCATGATAGTCTTATCTCGTTGCAATACGGTTTTAAATTAGTAGATTATACTTGTGTTGGTAGTCTTATACACTGTCTATACGTAATAACGTAATGTAATGACAAGTAAACTCAACTATGTAGTTAGAGCCATACGCTACGCTACTCTAAGAACCATTTCAAAATAACAACTAGGTAGTAAGAGATTGGTGAGACCAGTGCCTAAGATGTGGAATTCTTCTCTTCCACCCGTATGTACTTTACAATTACGAGTACTATTAGAAAATAGATGTGACAATAAAAATCGACCTACTCCTACGGTAAGCTGAAATCTTTGTGTCGTAGATTGTACTAAGCGTACATTTAATTTAAACAGGCAAACTTAAATAAGTTGCTCTTAAATACATTATTGCAGTAGCTATATTAGCTTTTGCAAACCAGTTATTCCATCCAAACCGTTTGCGATCACCGTAATCCCTAGCTCACGCTATAACACTAACATCTAAAGGCCAGAGAAACAGGTTGTAGATGTTGTACCTTGGAAAAACGGCACAAAGCTTACGAAGCTCCTTAATACTTATGACTTTTTGAATCTAGGCCACTATCTTGATATCCGAAAAACGACGATAATTGTATATAGCTTCTTCAAACTTATGCCGTTTTAGAACTAGACTGCTGTCTCGATTGCCGATTCGCTTTGATTATTGAGTCTGGTCAACTTTGGTGTTACCAGTCATATTTGATCTGCATTGACATATAATTGTTTGTTGAGAAATTGTGGCAAAAAGGGATTGGATCAAAATGGAATGAACATTTTTGAAGCTGCATTTGTGAATATCAAAATAACAAATTAACATGTTTATCAACAGTATCAACCAACAGTGTTCCTGGTAAACATTTTTCCTTAACAAAATGGAATGAACATTTTTGAAGCTGCATTTGTGAATATCAAAATAACAAATTAACATGTTTATCAACAGTATCAACCAACAGTGTTCCTGGTAAACATTTTTCCTTAAAAGGTACAAAAAACAGAAGCCTTCAACACAGTGTACCCTCTAGCACTGATGTATACCTACACAAAATATAGGCCATGACAGCTGGCCAACTTAAGTAAGTTATTTCTTAGAAATCGGCAACTACAGCCAAGATGCCATTCTACAATCGTATACGATAAGCGATAAGTCACGTGACCATAATAATGTATGGGAATAGTCACGTGACTTTTCGTTAGAATTAGTCATTCTCATACACATTTAATGTATAAAATCGAACTCTCCATCGGCATACATACCTTCTCAAGGTTTTGCCAACGATGAGCTTGAAATAAAAAAAAATGTAAATTTTGTTTTTATTCAATAAATTAAAAAAAAAATACTTATCGTTATCGATTATCGTATACGATTGCAGAATCGCATTGGCGAGGCGTTCTGCAACTCAAGAGCTTACACATGTTACAAACCAATCCTTAAGAACAGGAGACACTATGCCAACAGAATTAAAAAGGACCAATCTGTGATCGACAAAGCCTATCCTTTTGTACATTTTCATTTCGATATTAATACATTTTTATTCTCGTCAACTAATATCTCTTTATGCCCGACGTTTATTCCATTCTATTCATTTGCGTGTTCATAATAGAGTCCTGGGTGCTTAAACAAGTTGCCAATCGCTAAGGCTTAATCGTCAATTCTAAACGAAAGGCAGCTGTCTTTGTCGCACTAATATGAAAGTGACAGAGAGGGAAAACTACGATACGCTACTAAGCGTTAGCGATTGGCATCCTGGTTCTGGTTATACTGGAAATAGCGAATGCTCTACCGGTATATGATTCGTTAATACACAACCAGCACATACCGTTAGTAGCCTTAAGACCTTTCTCTCAATTGCGTCACATGTGTTATAACATATAACGCTACGCTATAGTTAATTGTAATAGTTGCGTTTGCTGACGTAAGCCATGTGAGATGTCTGTGTATCACGTGGGTTTGCGCAAACTAGGGAAATGTAACTAGTATTTAAAAATTAGGAACTTACTAGGTCAACTTGAAATAAACATGAATTAAAACCCTTTCGGCCCCATTCGAAACTTAATTTTCGAAACCAGTAGAGTAAACAGATTTTTTTTTTTAATTATTCTTCTTGTTTGGAAACCAGGAGGGTTACCATAATCACAGAACTAAGATGACAAAGAATGATTGACAACGATTAAAAGCATAACCAAAAATGAAACGCAAGTGTGTGCGTAAATTTGTCTATGTGTGGTCAGGAATAGGGTTGCCTATTACAACAGAGCAATTATCTATCGATGTTTGACTGTTTTATCGACAACATGGTATTTTTATTCTTCGTTTTTTTGCTATAAGTTTTATAGTACAATGTGAATTGAGGTGTCAAATTACAAATTGCAAACGTGTGTGAACTTATTATTTGGCGTATCCCTCAAATTTAACAGAAATAATAAAAATCGCATATTATCAAAAAAATCCCACAAAACATAGTAAGGTCCTTCAAGTTTGTTAAATACACATTCGTATTTAAAATCTGGGACTATGACGGCATCGTAATGTAATAGACTGATTAGGTATGTTTATCGAACGAATATCGATCTTGGTAGTTCAACATTTAGTCAAGCTCTAGCGTAGCGTGACGATTTATTGTTTTACACAAAATATCCTTTAATATTAATTATTGTGATAAATTATTAGCGCACAGTGATAGGATAACTAACAATGAATGCTAGAAAGTGATAACTTACACAATTTATGCTAATAAATCGACAAAATACCGCTTGAAAACAATCAACCGGCAAATCATATTTAGCTGTGAAACGAGTGTTTGCCGTCATTTCTTCGGTGGGTAACAGGGCAATCCTTTACACTACACGATACCATTATCGCTTTAATTATTTGTGTAAATTTACTTCTTACTAGAATTAAATATAAAATCACTTTTAAATAACAGTCTCCGTCGAGAAGGCTGATACGGCTGATATGCCACTTCGAAAGTGAGTACGCTTTTGGGATTGTTTTCTATCTCTTTTGCACTCGTGTAATAGTCATATGAATGGTGGCTTCCCTTTCACACGCTTCCTTTCTCTATTAAGCGCTAGCGCGGATTCTAACTTTATGACCATAACGTACGAATGCGATTCAGTTTAAGTTCAGGGAATGGGACAGCGATATACGACTCGTATAGCCTTGTCCTTTTCTCTCGACCTAAACTGAAACGCTTTAGTACGTCATGGTAATCCCCCAGATTTCCTAAAAAGCAATTAAAATTTGTTTTAAAAACTCCCACCAAATAATAATCTGCTTTCGAAACTTCATAATAAACCGCGATGACTCGATGAGCGTTGGTTGTCAATATTGCGAACTATACATGTGCAAACAGAGTCATACAAAATGTTTTTCATTTCCTTTTGTAAGTGATAAAACTGATAAATATCTCAAAAAAAATCTATAAAGTACTTCGTGGTCCAAGAATTACTTTGTATAAATTGTCTAAAGAAATTACTAGAGGCTTCATTTGGTATAATAAATATTACCACATACTGACAACGCACAATTGAGTACGAGTATCAGAGTTAGTATGATTAATACGTTAGTCATACAAGTACTTGTATTACGTACGAAATGCCATCCGGTTATGGTAGGAACAAGTTTTTCAACAGTTATCTTGATTATTCCCATAACTTATAAATGATTAATAAAATTGAGGAAAACTGTGTGTTTTAGGAAGATCCTGTGAAAAACGTTTCGACGGAAAACTTGATACAACCCGAAAATAACAAGCCTAGCGTAGCAATTAATACTATAACATAGTACTATATTTATAGTAGAATAAGTTTTGTATGGTGGTGTATACATAGAATTCTGTCCTTTAAACAGGCAATAAACTCATTCAATTGAGACAATACAGTGTAATTATACATATTTATAAGTCCTATCAAGTACCATAAAAAATAGTAATTATCATAAAGGAATGTCATCAATACCAGCTTCCGCTGACCTTGAATGGGTCATCTAGCCGTCTTTGTGCCTACTAAAGACCGTAAAGGCATCGGAAATATTATCTTTATATTACCGGAAGAACATGTGACAATAATAGACATGGGTTCATTTATACCTATACTTATTTCCATTATAAAAGAAGCTAATTTATGATTACCTAATAATAAATACATTTTTAAAGTAAACAAATTAATAACTTCTATAAAATAAACAAACACAAAGCTAAAAACGGGAATAATATTCAAAACTAAGTTGAATAGATATGTATCAATAAAAACGGGCCCAAGTGCCCTGTGGCAGGCTGAAAAAAAGTACAAGATTTTTGCTAATACATCCTTTCCAGCCGATACTAGGGTTATGAGACTTTACGGGATGATAAGTAAGTATTGCGTGGTGTTCATAGGATCAATTAGATTATTTTAGATTGCTGCCCTCACCGTTTAATAGAATTGGCTTGAATATTGAAGAGGCAGTTTCTTTGATTCGGTAGATCAAGTTAAGAATAATAAACATTGAGTTGTATCGACAGTTAACAAAGGTCTAGAAAAATGTTCCACCGACAAAAGCCCAGGCCTACTACCGCAAATTTACGAATTTAGGGGATTTGTCTCGGTCACTTTAATGGCGCCTTTTTTGGAGTGACGGAGAGGAATCCCCGAAATTTACGAATTTCGATGTTCGCGGTAGGGCCGCTGCTATTAAGTAAATAGAAGACGAAGAAGAGATTATCTATTTTACCGATACCTACTATTATATCCCCAAGTTAGTATCCAAAGAAGTATTTACAATTATCTATAATGCATTTTTACAAAGTAATTACAAAATAGGAAGAAAAAAACGTGACACAACATAAATACATTTATCTCATACGTCACTGCTTGTAAAAGCATTTCAAAGTACTGATACTAGTAAAGTAGATAACGGTATAAAACAATATATATAATGACAAACATTAGATCATAGTGTAGTTGATGTGATAGTAAGAATAATGTTTAAAATAAACACAAATCATTTCTGCTATAAAAAGAGCAGATATCTGTTAGTTTCAGTCATTCCTACCTCAAGCGTCAAATACGTGACACATTTAAATTCTTATCTAAATAAATCATTATTTAGATAATTTAGTGAGTCAGTGCTAATTTGGTGTCGAATTGGTTCACGCGTTAGTTCGAATCTCGGATTCATAGCTGGTGGACGATCGCTGTTAATATTAGTCATAGTACCTAATAGGTGTATTTTAGTGAATTTATTGAAAATTAAAAAATGAAGTTAGTTGAGTTTGATCCAGCCGATTTTCCATCGGAAAATAAAGGTAAGATTAATAAGATACAGGAATTGTGTCAAAAACATTATACTTAACAGTAAGTTGTAGTATAAGTATCCCGGGGTCATTTAAATGTTTCAGTTCGTCGCCTTGATAAACATCTCACATTTAATCTAGACTACATGGTATATTTTGTCGAATAAATACATTTCAAGTGATATTACTGTATTTTTGATTGAACAATAATATTTTAGTATTATACTCACATATAAGAAAAAAGTGGCAGTGGGCGGGGCACATTGCGCGTAGAACCGATGGCCGTTGGAGCGGGAAGGTTCTTGAGTGGCGGCCACGTACCGGAAAGCGTAGCGTGGGTAGGCCCCTCACAAGGTGGACCGATGACCTGGTGAAGGTCGCAGGAGTCCGCTGGATGCGGGTGGCGCAGGACCGGTCATTGTGGCAATCTTTGGGGGAGGCCTATGTTCAGCAGTGGACGTCTTTCGGCTGATATGATGATGATGATGATGATGATGATAAGAAAAAATACTGAAATCCGAAAGAAATACAATAAACAGAGGTCACCAAAGGCGGCCTTATAGCTAAAGAGCGAAAGAGCTATAGAATGGAATACCTAGGGCATAATGGCATTTCGAATATACATATGTATAATGGAGATTATGCATTCATAAAATTTATACCCGTCGTTGAACTAAAACCATAATTCACAATTTGAAACAAAGCGAATAAAGCCGGCAATTTGCGGCGGTTAAGTTAATTGATTCGAGCCAGGGGACGAAAATGAAGGAAAACTGGAGGTAATTAGGTTCTTTGGCATAATTCAGAAAATCCACAAGGACCGCAGAACGCGTTAATAAGTCAGGAATGAAGCTTAATTCTTGACTAAATGCAGCTTTTTGTTACGGTTTCGTATATACAATGGCACAAATTATACCCATTTCCCTCTAGCTGCTGCTATTTATCTTAATAAAAGGTACATTATAAGTTTTTGTCTAAATTATTACATGAATTTTCACGTAATGAATATTCTATTAGAAAAAAATGTGATAACAGCTCTTTAACATCCTGTACTGACTAGATGAGGTTACAAAAACATATTTACTTGACAGTGCGAAGAAATTCAAGAGTGTATGTGAAGTCCCCAACAAGCACTGGGCCAGCGTTGAGACCACGCAAAAAAAGGCACGTTTGATTGATGTCGAGTTGCAGAAAAATGGCCAGAATACAATACAATACTGTAGGAAGTGGAGGCGAAAGTACTAACAATTATTATATTTAATATTTTAAAACAGAAATAAACGACAAGTACGTAACAGCGTATTTTTATCGAGCAGATGGCCTCCGTTCCATCTCTCAGCCGTCTCTGGGTGCTTAGCCAAGTTGCCAATCGCTAACGCTTAATCGTCAATCGTAAACGAAAGGCAGCTACCTGTCTTTGTCGCACTAATATGAAAGAATGACAGAGAGGGAAAACTACGATACGCTACTAAGCGCTAGCGATTGGCAACTTGGCTAAGCATCCTGGTCACCCATGCTCTCTTTCATAATTGTTTACATAATTTATGTTTATCTCATTCACTTCATTCACTTACATTACACTATCCTTACGTTCAATTTTACTCAGTCCTGCAAAATACTTGACAGTGCTATTATTTTGTTTCCAGACAAGCCCCTGCCTATTGTGGAGCCAGCTGCGCTGGAGTCGACAGAGGAGGGCCACGCCGCGCAGTGCGCATGCCCAAACTGCGACGAGGTGCTCGCGCGCTTCTCAGAGTGCAGCATATGCTTGGAACCGTTGCAGGTTAGGACTTGTTTGGTTTCTATCAACCTATAAATTTAATAAAGGCTAACACATTTATACAAAAAGGATAACGAAAGTTTTAACGCTTACAGATGGTTTGGTGCAATGCAACCCATCTTATGTAAAACATTATCTCTCTCTCTCTCTCTCTTTTTGATTGTAGTGATTAAAAAAAGGAAACTCGCGAGAATTGCAATGGGTGTCAAGAATTTTCACCAATTGTCACGCTAAATCTAAGCGGCATATTTCACAAAAGCATATTTTCTACAACTTTTTTATTTAGCAATTTATTTATAAACATGCTAATGTCTCTTTTTATCATTTTCATTGTTTTTATTGTTTAAGTGGATTAGTTGACATTTTGTGCCATTATGTTTCCTTCTTAGTCGCGATTCTACCCAAAATTAATTCCACACAGCTGAAGTTTATCATTTATGCATAATGTTTACAGTTACATTTTTACGTCTTCACACAAACAATCTTCAGAACAGGAAAATATAACAAAAAATTAACTGTTTTTCCTTTTCACCTATTTCATGTTTAAAATGTTTCCATTATTTACATGTAAAAGATAGACTTTTAGGTTGTTATCGTCTAAGAGAATGCCACTTAAACTCAAGCTACCTAACTTTAATGTAATCAATGCTATTAGTTAAATGGCTTCAAACTGAGGGGATTAGGGTAATAAATCAATTAAAACGATTAGGATTACGTATATCGATAGTAGAGTGTTATACATTGTAGAGATGTAGAGGTATCTAAATAGACATATATATACGGGAATATATGTAGTAATTGAAAAGTGGGTGGTCAAACAATTCTGGCTTGGGTAAAAAACCATAGATCAGATACCTACTTACTATTAGTAGCCCGTCACATGAACATCAACGAATAGTGTTTTGATCAATTTAAGAATTTGTCTTTTCACACTTTCCTCCTTATTCATAAACGTCTGCCAACTTAACAAGCCGCTGATAATTGTTTGTCCCTTTTGCTCTTATGGACACATTGTTAAGACCGAAAGGGATAAACAATTATTAGCGGCTTGTTAAGTTAGCATACGTTTATGAATAAGGGGGTTTCTCCCATAATCTCTTTATTTTGCAATCGATTACTAAAATATGAACCGTGAAACCGAATCGCATTCATATTTATAAGCCTGCCGATAGCCCTAATATACTTATTTTAAGTAACTCAAAGAATTAAATAGAATCTACCTCTGTCAATAAATATGTTAGAAAGCAGTGCGCCATTCAATAATTTATAGGTATGTAAGTAGATCGTCTTTGCAGGCGATAAAATCTGTAAGATATGAATTTTATCATAGCGAATGACCACATTATAAACAGACACGCAATAATGCGGAAATTCTAGACGGTGATATCGTGATTGCGTGCAACTACTTCATGTTTTTGCAATCTTTTACTTAGGAGTTAATGAAAAACTGTGCGAAACATCATAACATGCAACAATTTAAAAAATGCTATCAGTGAATGAAAAAATATATGTGGTGTTGCAGACTTTGTTGTAGGTATTGTGTTGAACACTTTTGGCAAATAGCGTTACTTATAATCACCAATACAAGTTAAAAATGAGAAAAAACCAGCTTCAACCGATTTCTCCAAGGCCCCTTCATCAGACCCCGAGTTGGTGCCAACGGGACCATCTCGGTTTGTTCAATAAAGATTTTTAAATTTTCATTTCATTTTTTCATTTGTTTTCATTCGTCCGCTTAATGCTAATTTAAGACTTATAAGGTTTTTTCATGGTTTCCATTGTCAAATTAAAATGGGACCAATCGGAAAGCATCAGCTTTCAAATAAAACAAGTCTCACCAAGATCAGTTCACCCAGTAGAAAGTTCTGAGGTAAAAAAAAAATGTATTCGAATTGAGAACCTCCTCCTTTTTAATTTGAGAGAAACAATCTGATGTTCCATATAAACCCTGACTGATATTAGTAGGCGGAAATGTATGGAATATCAGATTTTTCTTTCTCGAATCGGATGTCGGTCCCATAGTAACAGTTCTAGTTCATCCATATGATCTCAGAATAAACCCTCTAAAATATTATCGTTGATTATAAAATCATCATTTATAGATAATTTTGTCAGCCTCACGTAGCCTAGTTGGTATACGTAGTGACCCTGCCTACGAAGCTGGGTCATGGCTCTCTATGTATTTAAATATCTATTATATATATCGTCGCCTGGTACCCACATCACAAGCCTTAATTGAATTTACCGTGGGACGAGGTAGATTTGTGTAAGGTGTCCTAAGATATTTATTTAGTAATTATTACGTCTGTAACAATTAGTTTACATCATTGAGTCCTTTCCCATTTCTTATTCCGTCACCCAGCTTGCATAATCTTAATCATTTATAGTATTTCACTTAATCATGTATATTATGTATTTCTATTTTCGGAGACGAAAGCAGATATCGCGGATCTCTATTAGCAATTTTATGGTCCTGACATACTTCTAAGCTTTCGCTTCATTTACTTTCATAACATAAATATTTAACGAGTATCGATTCAAAGAAACGGCCATGAATTAGAACAGAAATATACATTACGACGAAACATGAAAGTCACTTAGTGGGAGTTTTGATTTTTATGCTTTCTTGAAACAATCCTTCGGCATAGAAGTTAACCAATAACTTTAGTTGCAGATATGTTATAGGTTATAGCAAATAATTACCAAATAAAAAAAATCAAAACAGACTTCAAGTTCAACCGTTTTGTCCACGATCTCATCATCACACCTCACCTTGGTGCCATTCGACTTAAAAAAAACTGAAAATCGATACACGATTCTCGAAGATATCGAGTAACATACACACAATACAATCCCCCTACTTTTTTGAAGTTGGTTAATAAATAGTAAACTGTCATCTCTGTGCAATACAATAAAGTAATAGGTACCACACAATAGACATAGATCATTGAAATTACTGGACATATCTCACTTAATGACGTAGTTACGTAAAGTGCCACTTTGCGCCTCCTTTCAGTGTTCTTTGTATACTGTCTAGTATTGTATTATCACCAGTGGTCGGATATCCCGGTGCAACAAGGGGTGAATGACCTCAAACATTAGACTAATATGGATATACCACGGGATTCCACAAAATTACATCCAGTAAAGTTTAGTAATATTTTGTAACGCAAAATAAGTGCATGTACATACAAGCGTTTATTATTATGCGATTTCGAAAATTATTTTAAAAGATAGGTTATAAATTTTGTTTAATATGGACCTTAGTACCAAATAGCCTTTTGGTATGAATATCCTTAAATAAAAGAGTTTAGCTTTAAAAATAGAAGCTTTTTACTAAGGCACAATAGGTTCCACTTCTAGAAATTGCGAACGTAAAAATCAGAAATATCATTTAATACACGATTATTTTAATCCGTGATCAGGATTAAAACAATATCCATACCCAGCCTAAATTAAACATTTTTGGTTTGGTCTCCCGCAGATACCTCAAAATTTTATTAATTTAAAGTTAAAGAAAAATTGTATCCAATAACCACTGAATGGTACATGGTCTTTCCTGAGGTCATCAATTACTAAGTTAGAAAAAATATACCTGGTTACGGATTAAACATCCTCGTGTATGTAACATAAAATCAAACATTTTTAAGCATGAAGACTTGACACACCTATGCAGATACATTAGAGTAAATAATATATGTATTTTATGAAAGAATTACGGCTTACTAGGTTCTATAAAGTTAAAATAGCATATAATTATTTTCTCTAGATTCTCTATTTTCAATCGATTCCTTTCCACATCTAAAATCCATTTGTACGCCGAAAAAGTCCTTTCCACTCCTACGGATGTCAGTGGAGCAAATATGTAAAGAGACACTTCATCAAGTGCGGTATTATTTTGAAATTTGGTCTACATATTCTCTAATGTCATCCAAATCTGGATTTCGTGCCATTACTGTTTCTAATTTAATCTGTGTAGCCATATTCAATACTTTTGTAAAGGGGTGTTTTCACAAACCGTTGTTCAAAACATTTTTTTTTTAATTCGGACAAGTTTGGGATTGTTCGACTTAGGATCACGAGCTCTTTCAATCCTACTAGGAGAAAAAAAGTGTACAAAAATGTTTTTTTTTTTCTATTACGCAATCATTTTTATAGACTTTGTATGGCAATAGCGTAATGGAAGAAAATTACGAAAATTGTGGGACAGTTTTTTTCACCTATCAGAATTAAAAGAGCTCGTGATCCTGAGTCGAACAAGCCCAAACTTGTCCGAATCATCGCACCGCTCGCCACCGACTGGGCGCTCATCCTCACACCTTGCAACCTAAATGGTCGCGCACCGTGCGGCTTCAGAGGAACTTCCTCCCGCGGACGGTCCGTCTGTGGAATGAGCTCCCTGCCGAGGTTTTCCCGTTGGACTACAGTATGGGGTTCTTCAAAAGAGGAGAGTACAAGTTCTTATTGGGTCGGCAACGCGCATGTGACACCCCTGGGGTTGCAGGCGCCTATAGGCTACGGTGACTGCTTTCCATCAGGCGGGCCGTATGCTTGTTTGCCACCGACGCGGTATAAAAAAATAAAATAAAAAAAAGTGTTTTGAACAACGGTTCGTGAAAACGCCCAAAGATTTCGTTTATGTTCGCAATTTGAGCTGCCTTTTTAAGTATACCTATATATCTATTTTTTTTTTCAAACTAAACCCGGGAATTTAGGCCATATCCATATTAACTTTTCTACTTGGTATCCCCTGGTGTTGCACCGGGATATCCGACCACTGATTATCACCACTTAAGTGTCCTAGACTTGAAGATAATACTATGTTGCATCTTTAGGTTGTTAGACGCGGGGATTGTATACTTGTAATTTAGTATTTTTTAAACTAGGAATATAACTAACGAGGTCAAATTCAGCCTTTTTATCGTCAGGGGACAAGTCAAGGTACTTCCTGGCTTTAATTATATTTTATCATTTCAGATTTGCGTCATATGATGTGTAATTAATTTTAAATGCTTGATAAAACGTACGTTTATAATCAAAAACCTATATTATTTGTAAAAACTTAATGTATTGTATCTACTTTAAAACGAATTTTAGGAATAGGCTAAAATATTGTCTTAGTGGAAATAAAAAAAAAACAACTAAAAGAAAAACTCAGATATCTAATATAGGTACCTGATATTTACTGTGATTTTCGGCGTAAGTTGTGAAAGTCTAAAATTCTACAAAATTAAGGTAGGTATTTAAAGTCTCAGAAATTAAAAGCTAAAATAAAGAATGCTTTGAAATACCAAAACCTTAAGTAATCTATATAATATCTACAGCGTTTGAACTTCACACAGACATACCTATTGGATCTCTGCAAATAAAAATCCTTTATTACTTTTATTAGTAATAAAAGTATTTGCACAACCCCATTCATTTTTAATCAGACTCGTCCGTCTGAACTTGAAAATGCGACCAAGGGCAAGAATATTTTCACACTTTTTCACCTTATGTCAATGACTTAAGACGAAAAAATGTAGAGATATTTATGCTCTTGTATTCGCAAATGTATTACGCGATAACACATAACTTGTTGCCTTGGCCTAAATTCATCCCCAAAGGCTATCCAACTGTGAATCTTGTTCACATGACCTGAACGTTGGTTTCGCAATGCAACCTTCCTCTTGAACTCATATGGACGAATATTTATGAAGCAGTTTAACTTGAAACTGATAACCTTAAGACATTTTTTAAAGAGTAAACTGGGTAATTACTTATTGGGCACATATTATTTATTTCCTCAGTGTTATTCTGAAATCAACTATTCATCATTTCATCCCAGGAAGGTATTTTCTACTTTTGTTAATTAAATATTTTTAGGTATTAAATATATGCTCGACTAAAGATCAACTCTTGTTAAAGCAAATGGAATCAAATATGGGGTTGTCCTAAATCCATATCTTCTAGTAATGAGTGAATCTAAGAAAATGTTTTGTCTATTATTTTGCTACTCTGGACCCAGATAATTCGATGTTCAGTTTAAGGTATATATTGACCAAATGTCTTAGATCTCAATTCCTTTTCTGGGATTTGAACCTAGACAAATCCCGGCAAGGAAATTTATTCATGTTATGGGTACAAGCATTTTGATTTCGAATCATGAACGTTTTTTCCATATTGTTACTATAACTTGTTATATCGTTTTGTAGATACAATCCTCAATACAATCGTAGGATGAATCGAAGCTTCGATGTTTGGCAACATTTGCTAGAACTTCTTTCTAAGTTTTATGCTTTTACTTATTGAGTTTACTCTGGACCGTGGAGTTCGTCTGTTAATATTTTAAAATGAGACTATTTTACTTATGTGCTATGTGATAATGATAACCAGTAAAATAACACCCAACCTTTCTAAAATCGCGTATGCTCTCGAGACATCTGCTAAATTAAATACCCTGAGAATAGCAATGCACCGAAGAAAAGTTTCCCAAAATGATTACGATCTCATGGAAAATTCTTGGTACCTATTTAATTGTCCTATTGTTTTTTACATACTTTTTGTCAAGCTTTCTTTAGCAATGGATGAGCTGATACACACCTCAATGTGTACCTACTCAAAAGTAAAATAAAGCAATCGTTAACGTTTTAGAACATCGTGTACTTAATGTACCCTATCGAAAAGAGAATATTCTTTCTAGCGAATTTCATGTTCTGCAATTTGTACATTGCTACCAGATACTAGTTTTCCTTCGGCTCCGAAAGCTAAGGCATTCGGTGGGTTGTTTTTATGGATGTCATATTATTTTCACATCATATTTATCACATTCCTTATTCAATTTCCAGTGCTGTGGTCCCTGCGTGTGCCCCTGGTGCGGTGGAGTGTGGTGCGCGCGGTGTTCTCGAAGGATCTCCCGGTGTGCTTGGTGTAGAGGGGCCTTGCGCGCGCCAGCAGCTCCCTGCTTGGCGTTGCAGAGGCTGGTCAATGATCTCATGCTACCGTGTAGGAATTACAGGTAATTATTTCTTGTCAATATTTGTTTAGAATGTATAGCTATACCCAAATATAGAATGTTCTGGAAGACCGATGTGCTTAGTGTATTAGAGGTGTGTTGACCACCAGCGGCGCCCTGCCTCACATTGCAGAAGCTTGTCAATGATCTCATGCTGCCGTTTAGGAATTACAGGTAATTCACATCATCAGCCTATCTCAGTCCATTGCTTGACGTAGACCTCTCCTATTAGCTGTGTATTAAAAGGTAAATGCCCATAATTGCCACTCTGGGCAAGCGGATTGGCGATCGCAGTAATGAGTCCACTATGATGACGCTGCTGCGCATCATCAATCTTCTATCAGTGGTCAGTGACACTTCAATCCCTTAGTCGACTCTTACGACACCCGCAGGAGGAGTTGGGGTGGTGACAAATGTAATCTTTCTGCCGTCACCACACGGCCGTTACAGGTAATTATTTCTTGTCAATATTTGGGTTGGGCATGGAATGTTCTAGAGGACCTATCGCTGTGTTTGGTGTAGAGGTGGGTTGAGCGCCAGCTCCCTGCCTCGCATTGCACAGGTTTGTCAATGATCTCATGCTACCGGCATGAGGAAGGACATATAAAATCATGTAGGAACCACAAGTTATTTAGTTTGTCAATATTTCTTTGTGGGCATGGAACTTTCATGAAAAACCTCCCGCTGTGCAGCCTTGTGTACGCCAGCAGCCCTGTCTATAATTGCAGAGCATGATGATGATGTTGATGAGTTTAATCCATAAGACCATTGGCAAGCATCATCGGCACAAGGCAGAGCGAGAGATCCCTCAAAAACAGCTCTCCTCATACTTAACAAAAACCCTACCAAATAATTAAATGTAATATTGCTACCTTTTATCTACACCAATTTTGAACAAAGTATATACAAGAGTAATCTGATCAGGGTTTGTTAACAATACTTCTTACGAAACTGTCTTTTGTTTTACCTTTACTGGATTGATTACATTATTATGCTAGTCAGATTTGCATTTGTCAAAAATCGTAATTTTCAAGACGTACCTACTTGGAATTTAAACGTCTTTCTTTATTTCTATGTCCTCAGATTGTATGAGGATTGTATAATAAGATTGACAGATGTCAGTGAGAGAAGTAGATGTATCTAGCCTTTTAAGAATAAAAAAAACATTTTCAATTCCCGACCTTTGATATATCAGCGATACCATTTGGCTTAAAAAGGCATTTTACATTTCGTCCCATTTAATTTTATTTTATACTTTACAAAGTACATCTTTGATTTGAAGCAGGCATTTTAAATCAAAGATCGCGAGTCATTGCGAAAATGATATGCCTTTGATCTGTTGTTTCAGATAGATGCTAGGTACTTGCTAGACTCTTGATATAGGGATGTTTTTTCACGCTATTACTTGTTGCTAAGTAACTGCTGCATATATTTAATATTTATGGGATTAACTAAAAAGCCTACATCGCCTGATCAATACATTAAAAAAAAACTAGTTCTCATAAATCTCCTAATTAGGCTTAAGTGCCAATAAGACCTACTTCCTCCGCCTAGTTGTAAGGTCAGACGGCAGTTGTTTTCATAAAACTTTAGTATTATTTACGCTAAATTTTGGGATCTAATAGCAACCTTAAAAAACGGTGAAACAATTGCTACTGTGATGACAACTGCTTTTGCCCATCCTAGCCTAGCCTGTATGATAAAAGAAACATAGTTTTGGTAATTGCTATACGGTAGGTATACGGTATACCTATTTTCTTTGATTTCTCTGATTGACGTTTTGACGTACAGTCAGGGGCATAAATATATATACAATTTAGGCCTTTTATTCCAGACATAAATAAAAAAGTGTATACAAAATTATACCCTTGACTGTACAGTTGAATAAA